>SJYX01001912.1:187143-216761 GCA_006410675.1 Oreotragus oreotragus
GGGGGGGTGGGGGGTGGGGGGCGGGTAGCATTACAGCTGTGACCATACCCAGTGGCGAGGAGAACCTATGCCCATGGGCCCTATTATAGCCCCACCCAGGGGTGCACCCCATTCCTGCCGGCAAGAACCCCTCATCTAGACTTTGATGGAAGCTCATGAGATAGGAGCAGGCAAGCTCCGATCTGCCCATGGGAACCAAATCCTTGTTGGAGGAAGAGGGACACTTCTGGGTGGGTTTTGACTTCGACCCCTGCAAAGGGACAGCTCCTTATTGCAGACAGATCCCTGAATAATAACCAGGATGGATCCCAGATGAGGATCTGAAGAATGGGCTCTGCTGTGTGACTTTAGGCAAAACACTTACTCTCTCTGTGCCTCCATTTTCTTGTCTCTAAAGGTGATGTAATTCTCCGTATTCTGCCAGTCTTTTCAGAACATGATGTCAACCACTGAGGGGCTATGGGGAACTATGTGTGTGTTTAGTCGCTCAGTCCTGTCTGACTCTTTGTGACCCCACTGACTGTAGCCTGCCAGGCTCCTCTGTCCATGGAATTTTCCAGGCAAGAATGCTGGAGTGGATTGCCATTCCCTTTTCCAGGGGATCTGCCCAACCCAGGGATCCAACCCTGGTCTCCTGCATTGCGGGCAGATTCTTTACCATTTGAGCCACCTGGGAAATCCCAGGAAACCGTACAAATCTGATTAAATGAACCGGCCACTGCCTCTCTGAGGACTGCTATGTGAGTGATTAGAGCCCTTCAGGTTAAGTGCAATTACTCAGACTTGCCGTGTATGGTGTGCACAGCCCACCAGGAAACAGGAGTGCCAAGCCCTGTCCTCGAGGAAATTCCAGGGCAGTTGACAAGCCGGGAGGTGACCCGTGAACAATCACTGTGTCACGTGAGCAAAATCTTTGCTTTGCAGCCCCTGGGCCTTTGGGTTCTTCAATATGCTCCCCAGATGGGCTGCTTGCCTCTGTGTTTGCTGTGCAGGTCAGGGGGATGCCTCGTTGCCAGGCACTGAGACCTCAGTCTTGCCTCGCCCATCTCACAACACAATGGGACCCACTGACAACTTTCCCCATACCCATCCTTAAGGCCTCTGCTCTGCTTTCATCTTCACAGCTGTGTGACCTCAGGCTAATCACTTACCCTCTCTGAGCCTCCACCAATTGAGCTGCTCTCTTTTAAACTGGAAGGAATGCACGCGAATCTGAAGTGTGAGGGTAGTTTGCATGGCTCCAGGGTGAGAGAGCGTGTGTGCAGCGGCCTTTGTCAGACGGCCCAGCCCTACTTCATGAATGCTGCTCACTGCTGCTTGGAACAAGCGGCTCATGGCTCTCCATGAAAAAGCCTTTTCTCCTCTGTGCCCTTCCCCTTCATCCGCTGGCCTTCCCCTCTCCCAGCATTGAAATTCTCTCCCTTACAGAGCAGCTCCAGGGAGGTCTGCCTGAGGCTGGAGTGCTGGGTCAGCCCCATGGAGTTTAGGACCATCCTAGGTCACCTTTCTTAAAAGTAGGTGACTGCCTGAGCTGCTCAACGAGCCTCTTCCTTCCCGGAAGTGTGTGTCCCTCCAGTATTGGCTACCCACTTCTGGATCCCTTGTCGGGGTACCCTGATATTTCTTTTCTGTTAAATATCAACTTCACCCAATTTTTCTCTGTCTCCACTCTTCCCTCTTCACTGCAGCTTCAGAAGCAGTTTGCATCAGCTCACTCTTTTTTGTTTCTTTATTCCCTTGGCTGTGCTAGGTCTCAGTCGGGGCACGCAGGACCGTTGATCTTCACTGTGACATGCAGGATCTTTAGCGGTGGTGTGTGGGATCTAGCTCCCTAACCAGGGATCGAACCCAGGCCCCCTGCATTGGGAGCTCAGAGTCTCAGCCCCTGGACCACCAGGGACATCCCATATCATTCTTAAAATCTACACGTTCTGCATGCTCAGGCAGATAAAGTCCAAATCCCTTAGCCCCACATGGGCGTCCCTGCAAACTCGATCTCGGCTTCCACTCACAGCACCTGGCCCAGAGCATTTACTCCGATCTGGAACGATCCCTCTTCTTGCTCTATTCGCCTCCTGTGACCGAGATTCCAGCCCCCTTTCCTCCAGAGACCGGCCAAGACAGCCAGCCACCCGCTGCTAGCCCCTGGCTCAAGCTAACTTATGGAAATTTCGGCCTTTTCTCCTCTCTTTGACATTTGCAGACCATCTGGCACAGGGAGAGACAGAAGCTTTTTACAGTACGGGCTTTCAGTGGATGGACAGCCCCCAGCCTGTAGCAGTGGACTCGAATAGGTCAGAGGTCATGGTCACCGGGGTCGTTTGTGTGGGCTGCTCATTGGGCGTTTGACATTTGTAGCACGGTCATGTTTTTCCTGCTGCTGGGTGTGTACACATCCCCACTGTTACTCCATTTCAGGGGAAGTTGTGTGTGGGTGCAAGGAAACTTCTAGAACGAAGGCACCTCTAACAAGCCTGAATGGCACAAGAGAGCCAGAATCAGGGGGAGGAGAGTGGGGCACACGCCTACAGAACAAAATTTAAGGAAATGTCCCAGGAACTTCCCTGGTGGCCCAATGATTAAGATTCTGAGCTTCCAATGCAGGGGGTATGTGTTCGATCCCTGGTTGGGGAACTAATATCCTGAATAGTACATGGCCAAAAAAAAAAAAAAAAAGGAACTGTCCCAAACTCAGAAATCATGACAAATACTATTTTATTGCAATATTTTACAGGTCAAACTTAATACAAAAAATTCCAGGTGAGCAACAGAGCAACACTTTAAATAAAGTCAAGATAACTCTTCAAGCCTGCCCCCCACACCGCCCCCAGTCCCCCACCTGCCCTCAGTGGATCTGCTGCCTGGGATAAGAAGCAGTCAGTTCTTGTCAAAGATTTTTCTCCAGGGGAGCCCAGCAATGGATGCAAGCTCTCTTCTGTGGACTGGAGTGGGTAAGCATTTGGGGAAAGTGCATCTTGGGACTTCCCTGGCAGTCCAGTGGTTAAGATAATGAGTGTCCTCTGTAAGGGACGTGGGTTCGACCTCTGGTTGGGGAACTGAGATCCCACATGCCTTGTGGTGAGGCCAAAAAAAAAAGAAAAGGAAACCACATCTTAATGTGTTCATGTGCTGGAAGGCATAGTCCCCCACTTTTGTCCTGTGAATGATATGTCACCCATGTGTTTCTGGTCAAAGAGCCCAAGGCTGAGGAATTCCTATCTTGTCCAAGAATTGAACCAAACAGTCAGTTGTTCTGTTTTTTTTTTTTTCTCCTGAATGCTCCAGATATTCAAAGTTCTGTTTGGGCAGCAGACTGCCCATGATCTTCCTGGTTGATATGGAAATGGGCTGTAAACTCATGATAACACGTCCCTCTATGCACCCCCCAACACATACACACACACTCAAAGGAAGCTACCCCGCCCTTCTGTGACTTCCCGGAATGAACCTCATTCTCACTACCGACAGCACCTTTGTCCTTGGTGTCTCTCACCTGGAAGGCTAATTCTCTTCCTCCAGCTCACGTGTGGTTATTCAGGACTCATCTTAAAATGTCACCTTCTCAGAGTCAACTTCCATCAGCACCCCAGCAAGAAACTGTCCCGCTGATGGTTCTTGCAGGCGGTTCCTTGTCAATTTCCTCCCTGAACCTCACAGTGTTGCTTCCTCTACTCATCAGACTGGGCACCCCAGAGCTGGACTATCTTGCTTGTGGGTAGTTCTGAGGTTGAGCCAGGGCTGGAGACACAGTAGGGGCTTGATCAGTCCTCATGGGATGGACATGCTTGAAGGTGGTGCCTTCAATTTGGGGCTGTCTAAAGAGCAAGACACCAACCAAAGAGAAACTAAGTAGTGTATGTGTCCACACTCTCACACCTTCCCTGCCACCTCTGTTCCCTTGGCTAGAATATGAGCCTCTCCCACAGTCCTTTCGTTCTTTCAAAGCAAACTGCAGGTACCCCTGGGCTCCCTGCTTTCAGAATGGAAGGTGGGATCACATGGAGGTGCTGTGGAGTGGCTCATTGGGGGGGGCAGCTGGAAAGGTAAGGATCCCCTTTATCAGTCATCTGACATCCCCACTTTCAGAATGGAGGGCTGGCTCGCCTGGGGATGGTGTGGAAGTGTCTGTGTGGGTAGATGGGTGGGTGGGAGCTGGAAATGTAAGGACCCCCTTGTCAGTCACCTGAAGAAAGAGAAGCAAGTGCCTTCTCCCTTCCAAGGAAGGAAAACAGGGGAAAGATGGGTGAGACCTTTGTCAGCGAGCAAGAACCTGCTTGGAAGAAACTAAAGTGAAAGTGAAGTCGCTCAGTCGTGTCCGACTCTTTGTGATCCCGTGGACTGTAGCCCACCAGGCTCTTCTGTCCATGGGATTCTCCAGGCAAGAATACTGGAGTGGGTTGCCATTTCCTTCTCCAGGGGATCTTCCCAACCCAGGGATCAAACCCAGGTCTCCCGCATTGCAGGCAGATGCTTTAACCTCTGAGCCACCAGGGAGGCCTGGGAAGAAACTAGGCACCCAGCAAAATGCTGGAGGATTCGGGACATCTTTCTAATCTCCCGGGCACCTCCGCCAGCCCCATTTTCACTCAGTGATGTCCACTTCCAAAGGCTCAGTGTGTTGGCCTCGGATGATCGATGATGGAAACACAAGTGCCCCTGGCCACTGGTCACTATCTTAGAAGGTAAACAGAGGGGTGGACAGTTTCGTTGGAAAGAGAGGAGCCAAGGAACAGTTCTTGAAGCCTGGTGAGCCTTTAAGCATCTTGTTTTCGCCCCTTCCATTGTAAGTTACAGAGTTTCTAAAACAGAGATCTCTGAAGACTTTTTTATTGAGACTTTAGTGAGCGGGAGGAAACCTCGAATGGTCACATCAGACACGACTACTACTACAGATGTTACTTAGGATGGCTTGAGGACCCCATGAATCAACCCCTAGTGCTGCCACTGGGGTGTTTATTCTGGAGCCTTGTAGGGCTTCTCAGGTAAGTCAGATGGTTAAGAATCTACCTGCAATGCAGGAGACCCGGGNCGCCCGCCCCGGGCCCCGGAGCGCGGTGGAGGAGCCCCCCGAGGAGCCGGGGGCCCGCGCCCCGCGCCCGCCAGACATGGTGGGCCACCTGCATCTGCAGGGCATGGAGGAGAGCCTCAAGGAGGAGAGTCGGGAGGGCGTGCTGGACAGCCCCGACTCCGGGCTACCCCCCAGCCCCAGCCCCAGCCCGCCCTTCTACTCGTTGGCGCCTGGCATCCTTGACGCCCGCGCGGGGGCCGCCGGCGCCTCCTCCGAGGCCCCCGGACCCGGCGAGGCCAGAGCGGTAAGCACGCACCTTCGGGCGGAGAAAGGGGGACAGTGCCCGCCCCCGTCATCCCCCAAGGAGACGGGGTACTTCAGGAGCCGGGCCTGGGTTCATCCCGACCTCCCCCCGAGCCAAGAAGGTGTCCCAAGTGACAGCCACGCTCCCCAGGTGGGGATCGAGGCGCCTAGGTGGGGGTGGGCCAGCCTGGTCCCTGCAGACCTCTCCCTGGCTGCCGGCCTCTCTAGGGAGTCTTATTGTCGGGAGGCTTACTGTCAGCAGTAAAAGAACAGGGGGTGAGGGCCGTCTGAAATTCTAAGAGGCTGGCTTCCCAGAGGTGAGCTGGAACCCCAGGCTGCAGCAATGGACCCAGGTTTCCTGTTTACTGTTCCCCTTGTGCTGCCAACGTGAAAGCCTTTTTTTTTTTTTTTTTTAAACCAAACCCAGACAGGAACCCTTCCTCCTCGGGATTTTGAGGGATGTTGACGTGGAGTTGAGGCGGTGCCTGGGGAAGGCTGGAACCCCAGGTCCAGAGGCGCAAGAGTTTTACCTCTTGCCAGAGGCGGTGGGACCTTCAGGTGGACTGCTGGGGTCTCCCCACTGGGTGGCTGGGCTGAGACTGGGTTCCCCCCACCCCACCCCTTCCCCGGGAGGCGGGAGCCAAGCGGGCGGGATTGGGTGCCTTCTGATTTGAGGAATGACAAACTGAGATCTGGAGGCTGCTCCCAGTCCCAGTGGCATCTCCCCGTTCTTGCAGTTCTCTGCATGCTTTATCGGGTGTACTAACAGGACTCCAGCCTGGCAGCACGTTCCTGGGGCTCCCGGCAGTGCTTGGTCCCTCACAAGGCAGTAAATGCATCCCGCTCATTGGAAAACCTCCCCAGAACCGAAGGGAATGGTTATCCCGCCTCCCGCCTACAGACAGGAATGTCACTGGTGTCTCCCTTGTCCTTTGCTCTGGTGGGTCCCAAACTTGAGAGGACATGGGAATCTCTGGGAGATTAAAAAAAAAAAAAAAATTCCCATACCCACCTCGTACTTCCAGACATTCTCATTTGATTTATTAGAGGCTGCGAACTGGACATCAGGATTTTTAAAACCCCAGGTGATCCTTGTGCAGCAAAGTTTGGGAAACCCCTGTCTTAGACCAAAATTATGTGTTAAATTTGAACTTTGCTCTCTCTTTGTGGGTGAGGGGGTGGAAGAGGCGTTCCGGACTTCCAGGGATCGATAGGTGTGACCCCGACTGTTGGCAGTGAAACTGATCCTGTTATCCGAACGCGCCAACTTTCCTGCACAAGTGTCTCAGACTTGGCACTGTTGAATGAGGGTTATTTGGGCTGCTCGCGTTGGGACTCAGTTCCTCTGGTGTCCTACACAGCGGGGCTTGGAGGATGGGGGCGGAGAACCAGGCTTCCCCTTTACTCTTTGGGTCACCCAGAATTTGCCTTATAGAAGGTTTTCTGGATGCTTTTCCTGCCAGCCAGGGGCAGCCGTAGGAACAGCCGTAGGAACTTGTCTTGGCTGTCTTGGTTGACTTTATTTTTCCCTCTCCTTGCTAACTAGATGCCAGATGTGGAACTGAGGTGTGTCTCTAATCTTTTTAATTTGGCTTGAGGGCAAGACCTGGGGCTTTGTCTGCACAGGTAATGACATCTGCGTTTAGACAGCCTTCCCACCTGCTAAGAACTGTCCTAAAGCTTTTTACTTCTGCCAACTCATTTCATTTTCATGATATCCCTATGAAGTATGTTGGTGCTCTTGTTAGACCCATTTTCCAGAGGGGGAGACTGAGGCACAGAGAGGTCAGTGACTTTGCTGGATTAGAACCCAGGAAATTGGGCTCCAGAGTCTCTACACTTAAAGCTTGCATTATCCTGCTTTTCACTGTGTGGCTAATTAACTATCTGGGTGGGTTTTAAAATTTTATTAAAAATTTTTTTAACATACTTTATTTTTTTGCTTAATATTTTTTTATTTTAAAATTGTTTAATGGAGTATAGTTGATTGGGAGGCTTCCCAGGTGGCGCCAGTGGTAAAGAACCCACCTGCCAATACAGGAGACATAAGAGATGTGGGTTTGATCCCAGGGTTGGGAAGATCCCTTGGAGGAGGAAATGGCAACCCGCTTTGGTATTCTTGCCTGGAGAATCCCAGGGATAGAGGAGCCTGGTGGGCTACAGTCCATAGGGTCACAAAGAGTCAGACATGACCGAAGTGACTTAGCACAAACACACACACACTCACTGAGAATGTTTCCCGGGAGCAGATGCAGGCAAAAATACCAGCTGCCAATCTTGCACAAAAGGACAGAAATTTCTCCTGCATTTTGGAGCCAATAGTTTCAAATGCCCAGGAAGAGGCCGGGTTTGCTTTGGCACCCCATGTTTGCCTTGGGTTCAGCTTGATGTAGACACCCCTGTTCTGACACCCTGTTCCTGGCACTGCCTTCCCGGTCAACACTGGTGCCACACGCCCCAGCGGGTGGAAGGGGGCGGGGTGAGCTGCAGTCTGTCCCCACCCTCAGGTCACGGAGGTCCTCACAGGCTTGTCGCTGTATTTATTATGCCAGACAAGCATGTTAAATTTGCTCACCCTCTACAAAGAGGTCCCCTCTCCCCCTACTTTTTTGTGAATAAGTTAAACTTACCTTCTGGACAGTACCCCATGGATGTAAGGTAACTGGCTGGCTGCAACACTGCCCCCAAGACCTAAAAGGCACTGGGGACCAGGCTGGGTGTGAGTGAACCCCCGACCCCCACTCTATCTTGACCATAGGTTTTTTCTTTTTTCTTGCCCACTCTTTGAAGCAAAGATGGTAATATTTCTAACAATTCTCAAGCCAAAGGAAGATCTGGGAATCATTCCACCAATACTTACTGAGCACCCACTGTATGTCATGCAGTTTGGGGGCTCGTGGGTGACACAGTGGTGAACAAGATGTTCCAAGGTGGTCCCTGCCGCCGTGGAACTGACATTCTAGTGGGAGAGACAGTCACCAACTTGAATACGTGATACAACGCTAGGCGGATTGTTCAGTTCAGTTCAGTCGCTCAGTCATGTCCGACTCTTTGCGACTGTTGAGTGCCCTTAAAGAGCTGGGTGCGAGTGGACAGGGTGGTCAGGGAAGTGACAGTTAATGAAACCAGAAAAACGAGAGTGGCCCTCATGGTCATAGGCCTGAGACATGTGTCAGTCCAAGGGAATGGCCAGTGCAAAGGCCCTGAGGCAGGAGCCAGCCGGCATGGTTGAGCTGCTGCAGTGAAGCCATCCAAGGCCACTGCAGGGACTTGTAGACCCAGCTGGGGCCAGAAAGTAAAATTCCGTTTGGTCTTTTAAAAATGGACTTGTGGCTGTTTTATTTTCATTTTTTGAGAGCCTCATGAGTTCCCAGACTCCCCCAAATTTAGAAACCCAAATCAGAGACTTGACTGAGAGGGGCCCGTGTGGAACAGGCTCTGTGGAGGGTGGAAGGAGGTCTTATCTCCATGCGGCGGGGCCCCGCTCACCTGCAGGACACCGGGACAGCCAAGGCCGCCTGCCGGGACAGCCACGCTCTGCCTGTCAGCTGCGTTCATCCTTCGAATATTTAAGCCAGGCCCGCTGAGGGACAGAGCCAGGGACAGGACAGAAGCCGTCTGTACCGCCTTCAGGTGCCCAGGCCCTGGACCGCCAGCTCCCGTGTACTTCCTCCCCCGCTCCCTGTGCTGCCTGGAAGGAGCTGGGGGACTTTGGGGGCATCTGGGGGAGAGGCTTATGTTGCCAGGAGGGCTGAGTGAGTGTGGGTGGCAGACACCCACCCCTCCAAGTTAACCTGGGCAGTTCGGGCAAGTAGCCCTGTCCCCTCTTTACCGCCCTTAGGGAGAGTGCAGATGGCACTGGGATCTCAAGTCATGATCTCTGGGTGCCCATTGGGAGGGATAGCCACCATGGGGTGGGGGAGATGAGAGGTTACCCACCTGTGGCAGATTAAGGGCTTGTCCTCCCTGTGACCAGAGGTGGCAGTCTGAGCTGTTACCCCTCAAATATGGATGTGGATTCTCTAGCAGCCAGCGTTCTGGGCCCCATCACCCCCATCTCATCTCCTGGGGTCTGTTTAAACATCGAGTGTATGCCTGAGTGGCCCGCTGGAGAATTTCCTGAAGAACGAGGTGCTGGTTTCCTGGACCTGGATTCTGAGGGCAGCCCTTGGGGCCAGATCCAGGTAGAATTGATGATGGGAAGTGGGCTATTTTTGCCCCATCCTTGAAGATTTCCTGGGGCTGCCGCCCAGCTCTTGGAAATCTTGGTCACAGCTGCCTCTTGGGATCTTGGCTGGACCCGAGAGCCCTCCACCCCAGGACACTTGGATTTTCTCATTTCTCTGTTTCCGGTCTGTGTTGATGAAACCAAGGATGAGGGCAGAGAGGGAAGGGAGTTAGAAATTTAGGCAGCTAGGGCCCAGGATTGGGAAGGATGTATGGACAAATGAATGGATGGATGGATGGATGGACAGATGGGAGGATGGGCAGATGAATGCATATGTGGAGAGAAGGATGGATGGACAAATGGATGGATGAATGGATAAACGGACAGATGGGTGGATAAATGAACAGTGGATAATAGATGGATAGATGGACACATGGATGGATGGGTGGATGGAAAAATGGATGAATGGGACAGACAGATGAGCGGATGGACAAATGAAGAGAAGAACGGAAGGTTAGGTGTATGGCGGACTGTGAAGACAAGGTCAACCTCCTGGCCCCCTGGCAGGCCCACAGGTGTGTCCTTGACCAGCACAGTTGCCTGAGCAGGGTCAGGAGAAGAGAGCCGGGTGTGTCGGGCCATGGAGGGAGGAGCCTGTGTGAAGGAAGAAAGACTGTGGGGAGCCAGAAACCCCGGCCCCCCTTTTCAGCCCCATCTGCTTAATCCCGGACACAGCGGCCTCCAGCGGACACCCAGCGGCCTCGCTGACAGCCCCGCTCCTCTGTGAAAGGCTCACCTGTCCGAGAAGCTCCACCTGGAGCCTTAGTGTGAAAAGAAGACAAACAGGCCCTCGCCCTGCCAAGTGTTCTGGGGTGAGGGAGTGATCAGGAGCCACCATCCTGGGAGAGGGGCACCCGGCGGAGGGGCACCCGGAGATGGGTCTGTCCTTTTCGCCCGGGGACTGCTGGCCTCCCTGTCGGGGGAGTGATATAGTACAAAGAGGCCCCGAGTCTGAGACCCAGGTATCAGCAGGTCCACCGTCCCTCCAGAGGTTCTAGGGAAGAACCCATCCATGCACCTGTCCCAGCTTCTGGTGGTGACTGCCAGCCTCGGTGTGCCTCGGCTTGTAGACACACGCCCCCATCCCCATGTGACCTTCTTCCCTCTGTATATCCCGTGTCCAAAGCTCGCTCTTTTTATAAGGACCCCAGATGTATTGAATCAGGCCCCACCCCCACCCAGTGGGACCTCATCTTAACTTGAGCTTCGTTACTTACAGACCCTATTTCCAAGGAGGGTCACACCCCCAGGTCCCAGAAAGTAAAATGTGAACATACTTTTGTGGGGGCTTCCCTGGTGGCTCAGACGGTAAAGAATCTGCCTGCAATGCAGGAGACCAGGGTTCAATTCCTGGGTTGGGAAGATCTTGAGAAGGGCATGGCAACCCACTCCAACATTCTTGCCTGGAGAATTCCATGGACAGAGGAGCCTGGTGGGCTACACACAGTCCATGGGGTCGCTGAGAGTCGGACAGGGCTGAGTGACTCACACACACACACTTGTACGTTTGTGGGGGTCACAAGCCAACCCAGCGCCCTCCTGTTGCTTGGACCCCTCCGGTCACTTGTCTTGGGGAGCAGGCCTGCCCCTCAGCCCCGCCTCCGACCTGTGCTCCACAGCTTGGCTCGGGTTCACTCTGAGTGTCAGCCCCTGGGCCATTTGGGGTTCCCTTGGCTCCCCAGCCTGGCCCCGCCCCCCTCCTCTGTTCTATGTTGTGCAACTAGCCTTTGGGAGCCTCCTGCCCCTGCTGCCGCCCCTTCCCACACCAACCCAGAACTGACCCCCAATCCCCAAGGCCTTTCATAAAAAGGATGAGGATTCTTGGGGCATAAATAACCCCTTCTTGAATCGCTTTCCTCATGGGTGAAGGCTACCATCCATCTTAGCCCACCATGGGAGCTTTTGGTCTCAACTCCCCAAACATGCTGAAGATCATCAGTTTAATTCTGATCACAGTAGAAACCGTGGCCACCAGGTAGGTCAGCAGCCTTGGGAAGGTCCATTTCAGCTCTCACAAAGGTTCCCCATGGCTTTGATGAGGATGCCCTGCCCCCACACCAGTGTGGGGTCTCCCTGGACCCTTCCTCCTGCCACTCACTCTCCACTGATGGGGGCTTGATACCCCCTGACTGAGCAGAAAGTTTCATGGGACACACGTGGCTCTAGCCATGTTCCATGCAGTGGCAGGTGAGGGACCGCTGTGGGACACCCAGGCTGGGGACAAATGCCCCTGTGCTGCCCCTAGCTGTCTCTGCCAGCCAGGCTGGGCCCCCCGGTCAGGCTGGGCTGTCACCACACGGCACAGAGCTCTCACAGCCCAGCAGCACTTACCTTTCGTTGCTGTCCTTTCGGGCCATGCTGTGTACAGCAGCCAGAGACGGGGAGCGCTCCAGACACGCATGTATATTTTTACTTCCAGTATTTATCCTCACACATGAATCACTGGGCAAGGCAGGTGGGGCCTGGTGGGCAGAGGGCAGCTGCGACTCACTGTCCTCTGGGTCCTGCTTTCTCTGAAGTCCTTCCTGGTCCCCATGCAGGTGCCCTGCCTGCCCAGGAGACCAGGGAGCCAGGCCAGCCCCCTCCCCAGGCTAGAATGGGGCTCTTCTGGTGCAGAAGGAGTTGGGGGCTGGTCCAACTGTGTTACCATCCTAGGGTGGAGGGCGTGGTGTCTGGGAGATGGGGATCCAGCCTTCAGCCTCTCCACTCCTCTGCCCTGGAGGCTCAGCTGCTTCCCTTCTGGCCCTGCCCCCCAGGGCTTCAAGGGGCCCCGAGGACACTAGCCAGCCTGCACCTGGGCACCCCAGACTGTGGGCTTCACAAATGGCATAATCCCATTGTACAGATGGACAAACTGAGGCACAGTGAGCATGTTCCCTGGGCGCAGGCGTTTCTCGGTGGGTCCTCTTCATAGTGGAGCAAGCACCTGGGCCTGTAGGGGAACAAGCTGGCCTGTGGCTGGCCCCGGGGTTGGGGAGTGGTGAGGGGAGCAGGGTGCTTGGGAGTGTTCTTCGCTCCACGTGGCCTGGGCCAGGCGAGCAGGTGCAGCAGCAAAGGTCCCCTGGGCCCATGTGCCCTAACCCTCTCCACAGCCTGCCCTCACCCTGGTGGCTCCCATGGGGGTATCCGGGGCTGGGGTGGGGGATTGGGTGAGCTGCTTTCGCAGGGTCGGTGGCTTGTCTTCCTGGCCCGCCACTGTAGCTGCAAGTCTGAGCTCCGAGCCTCTGGGGCCAGGCAGGCAGCTGTGGGGCACCTAGGAGCTGCACGGCCCCCCAGAGCCCTGCGAGGGCAGCCTTCAGCTGTCCTGTGGCCCAGGTCCCTGGATGCCAGCCTCCGTCTGGGTTTTCAGTGGCTTCCCCCAGCTCTTGTATGGCACTCTCGGGTGGGACGGATTTTAGCTGTTTTTACTGAGGCCCTTGGGACAGTGATGCCCTGTGAAGTCAGCCTAGTCCCCTCTGCTGGCAGCCAGTCAGGGAGTGAAATCTGGCCAGAATAGGGCCCCAAACATGCACTCATCAGACTGTGGGCTTCACAAATGGCATAATCCCATTGTACAGATGGACAAACTGAGGCACAGTGAGCATGTTCCCTGGGCGCAGGCGTTTCTCGGTGGGTCCTCTTCATAGTGGAGCAAGCACCTGGGCCTGTAGGGGAACAAGCTGGCCTGTGGCTGCCCCCGGGGTTGGGGAGTGGTGAGGGGAGCAGGGTGCTTGGGAGTGTTCTTCGCTCCACGTGGCCTGGGCCAGGCGAGCAGGTGCAGCAGCAAAGGTCCCCTGGGCCCATGTGCCCCAACCCTCTCCACAGCCTGCCCTCACCCTGGTGGCTCCCATGGGGGTATCCGGGGCTGGGGTGGGGGATTGGGTGAGCTGCTTTCGCAGGGTCGGTGGCTTGTCTTCCTGGCCCGCCACTGTAGCTGCAAGTCTGAGCTCCGAGCCTCTGGGGCCAGGCAGGCAGCTGTGGGGCACCTAGGAGCTGCACGGCCCCCCAGAGCCCTGCGAGGGCAGCCTTCAGCTGTCCTGTGGCCCAGGTCCCTGGATGCCAGCCTCCGTCTGGGTTTTCAGTGGCTTCCCCCAGCTCTTGTATGGCACTCTCGGGTGGGACGGATTTTAGCTGTTTTTACTGAGGCCCTTGGGACAGTGATGCCCTGTGAAGTCAGCCTAGTCCCCTCTGCTGGCAGCCAGTCAGGGAGTGAAATCTGGCCAGAATAGGGCCCCAAACATGCACTCAGCTCTCATCAGGAGGCTTGAGTAAACCTGAGAGGGATGCTGGTACCTGGTTCTTCACTACCTCCCAAAGAAGTACTCCCTGCTTCTGAGCTTGGGAACTGTTCTTTCGTTTGGGTGTGGGGTGAGTGGGGGTGGGTGATGAAAATCAGTAGCAGGCTACCCCTTCCTCCCTCTACCCTTGCACCTAGAGATGCCACTGAAAACCTTAGCACCCACATCCACAGCCCCTTGCATGCCTGCATCTTCCTCTCTTCTCTTCTGTCTCACAAGACGAATCCTGGGAGGCACTGTGATTCATCCAGCCCACACAGGATATGGCGCACAGTAGGTGTTCGGCACACAGTAGGTGTTCAGCAAACCATTGCACACATTTGGGGGAGTGCCATACTTCAGATAAGGAATGGCTCACCACTCCAGTATTCTTGCCTGGAGAATCCCATGAACAGAGGAGCCTGGTGGGTTACATCCACAGGGTCGCAAAGAGTCAGAAACAACTGAGCGACTAATGTGCTCACTTTCGTTCTTCAGAGAGTCTTGCAGGGAGAGAGTATGGTTTTTTACAAACATCAAGTCATGGAGTTTTATAGCTGAGGTCAGTGCTGAGTTCACAGAGCCATGGAGAACACCCAAAGTTCCAAAATCTTGTCACTTTAAAAAATTATTTTCTTTCTTTAAAATTTTGACTGTGCTGCATAGCTTGTGGGATCTTAGTTCCCCAACCAGGGATTGAACCGGGGCCCTCGGCAGTGAGTGTGGAATCGTAACCACTGGTCCACCTGGGAATTCCCATCGCTATTTTATATTTAAACTTAAATCTCCTGAATGATGCCTGCTTGCTTCTGGCAGGTCAGAGCAGGGTTGTCTCAAGCTTAAAAAGGGGGTGTGCATTGACCTCTCTCTGGAGAGGAGCCCCCGCCCCTGCCTCTTGACCTTTATGAAAAGCATTCAGAATACAAGCCCACACTTACACGGAGCTTGCTCAGTGCCAGGCACAGCCCCACTCATTCATGCACTTAGAGTCCTGCAGTCCTCACCACGGCCTGTGAGGGAGGTGCTCCTCTCACCCCACGTTGGGGACCAGGAGGCTGCAACCCCGAGTGGGGAGTTGCTTGCCAGGTCACGTGATGTATTAGCCCCCTATCGCTGCTCTAACAAATACAGTGGCTTGAAACAACTTGGACTCGATAGCTTACAGTTCCAGGGACTTCCCTGGTGGTTCAGTGGTTAAGAATCCACCTACCAAGGCAGGGGACGTGGATTCTATCCTTGGTCAGGGAGCTAAGATCCCACATGCCATCAGGCAACCAAGCCCATGCGCCAAAACTAGGGACGACAGTGCCACTGAATAGCGTGTGCTGTGAGAAAGAGCCGGGACAGTCAAAAACAAATAAGCAAAATCAGAATAAACGCAAAGAACACCTTACACTTCCAAAGGTCAGCCGTCTACAATGGGTCTCACAGGCTATTAATAAAAGCAAGGATTTGGGCAAGGCATCCTCTCCGGGGCTTCCCAGTTGGCGCTAGTGGTAAAGAACCTGCCTGCCAAAGCAGGAGACCTAAGAGATGCAGATTCGACCCCCGGGTTGGGAAGCTCCCCTGGAGGAGGGCATGGCAACCCACTCCGGTATCCTTGCTTGGAGAATCCCCGTGGACAGAGGAGTCTGGCAGGCCACAGTCTATAGGGTCGCATAGAGTCGGGCACAACTGAAGCGAATGAGAGCACACCCACGCGTTCTTTCCTAATACTCTAGGGGAGAATCCTTGCCTTTCCCACCTTCCCACGTTCCTTGGCTGGTGGTCCCATCCTCCATCCTTAAGACAGCAGGGTAATGTCCTCAATCTTTCTGACTCTGCCCGGCTCCCTCCCTCTTTCACTTATAAGGACCATTGTGATGATGGGGGGTGGGGTGGACACTGGATACTCCATGACAGTCTTCCCATCTCAAGATCCTTAATCACACCTACGAAGTCCCTTTTGCCCTGTAAGGTTGCACATTCCCGGGAACTGGGCATTAGGACCTCACATTTTGGGAGATATTATTCTACCTGCCACGCCCAGCAAAGGAGAGATGGGACCACCCTGAGGACAGCTGCTGGGGACCTGTGGGGAACCCCTTGTTTGTCCAAGTCTGGGGTATTTTCTTCCTGTGGTCCTTCATCGGCCTGTGTTCTGGGGACACTGTGATCAGCTGAGGAGGCAGCTTTGGTGACCACATCCATAGGCAGATAGCAGATTAAAAGACAGGCATGGGGCTGGCTCAGGGGCTCACAAGTGTGTGGGGGAGCAGGGTGCTGCTTTGCATGTGAGGTCCTGCCTTTGGATAGCACGGGGTCTGAAAGGCGCCAGGCACTGGGCATAGAGGGGGCCTCTGGTCCTGAATCTCGAGGTGCTCATGGCCTGGGGGTGACAGACACACAAAGGGGTCACAGCAATGGAGACCAGCAGGTGGGAGCTCCAGGGACCCCGCAGAGGATGTTCGGGAAGACAGGAAGCTGGTTTCTGAGTTGTCGCCTTAGACCAAGTCAGAGAGAAAGGAAAGGACGTTCCCAGTACCGAGAACAGCATAAGCCAAGGCGCAGAAGCAGCCTGGGGCGTGGCCACGGCTAGCGGGATGTGGGCCTGGACGGGAAGCTCTGTGATCCTGTGCACGAGGCACAAGGGCAAGCTTTCTCTGAGCACCGGGTGACAGGTCAGGTCTTGGGGCTACAGCACCAGTCTTGTGGGCATCGAGAGGCAGTGGGGGAACGTGGGCGAGGGCACAGGCTTGGCAGCTAGGCCACCAGCTCTGCCCCTTCCTCGCTGTGTGGCCCCAGGCAAGTTACTTGGCCACTCTGGGCTTCAGTTTTAGCATCTGTATAACAGGGATGCTAATAACGGCTCCGTCCCATGAGTGAGTGAATGCATACACGGGGGGCTCAGGGCAGCGCCTGGTGCAGTTCGCGCTCGAGGAGTGTCCACTGCTGTGATCCCTCATCCAGGTGAGGTCAGGGAGGACTTTGCGAGGGATTCGAATGAGAGACCCACAGCCATGCACCAAGAAGGGCTGGAAACTCTTGCCTTGATGAGCATGGTTCTCAGCCCTTCACAGAGCCCCGTCCTGCCACGACACCCCGGGGGGCAGCCCGCGAGGCTTCTGCGCAGGGGCTCCTTGAGCGGGTTCTCAGTTCTACAGGGCTCTGAGCCTGGCTCTTGGGGCCCAGGTGGGCTGGGCACTGTAGAAAGAGGCCATGACCACGTCCCCTTATAGTGAGTGACGCCTGAGAACCAGGTGGTTGGGGGGGGCAGGCCAGTGGGTGAGTGGGCATCAGAGTGCTTGGATTCCACAGAGGGACGCTGGGGTGGGCTTCCTGATGGACCCCGCAGAAGCAGGCTTCCCGAAAAGCCAGGACTGGAAGCGTGTGGGGAGCTCCTCTTGTGTCCATCAGGGAGCTGAGGCCGTAGTGCTGAAGGGCTGCTCACGTGACCCTGCATCCCTGGCTCTCCCCACAGCCCCCGGCCCAGCCCCTGAGCACCCCGGCACGAGAGATGAGGCCCCGGATGCTGCCTGTGTTCTTTGGGGAGAGCATTGAGGTGAACCCAGAACCCACACCGGAGATCCGGTGAGTGGGGCCGCTGGGCTAGGTAGGGGTGGGCTGGGGTGGGATGGGTGAGGGGCCAGGCTGGGGGTCTCGGCAGGTTCCCCTTGCTTTAGGCAGCCCTTCTGGGTGATGCTTCCCGAGGAGGCATGGCTGTGACTTGGAGAGACTCTGCGGCCCTTCCTGTCCACACCCTTCTTCTCCCCATCCCAGACCCTTCACCCTCAACCTGGCTGATTGTTATTTAAAATTTTCCCCTTTATCCCCCAAGGAGCCATTGCCCGGAAGTGTATTAGGTGCCCTCCCATCACAGGGCATCTCAAGGGGGCACCTGCGCTGCTGAGCTAAGGGAACCAAAGACCCTGATGCTGGTAAAGACTGAGGGCAGGAGAAGTGGGCGGCAGGATGAGATGGCTGGACAGCAGCACCAACTCGATGGGCACGAGCTTGAGCAAGCTCTGGGAGATAGTGACGGACAGGGGAGCCTGGCGTGCTGCAGTCCGTGGGGTCACAAAGAGTCAGACACAGCTGCACGACAACCCCCTCTGGTGCTTTTCTCCAGCCATCAGCCCTCCTGAGAGGGCTTCTGGGGCTCAGGCTGCCAGGAGGTGCAGTCTGAGGTCCGTGGGTCTGGCCCCCGTATCCATATGGCATGCTCAGATGGATTTGTTCACATCACTCTAGCCTGGCCAGGGATGTGGGACCCTCTGCCTCCTGCTCCTCCAGCTCTGGATATGTTCCCAGGAGACAAACGGGTCTACTTTAAAGAATTTTCTGCCCGAAAAGGTCTGCTTTTTAGTTTTGATTATCAGAGGCCCCAGCCAGGGTGGTTGCGGGCTGCCTGGGCTCGTGAGAGTCTGCTTCCCTCCCCTCGTGGATCACCTGTGGGATCCGGTGGGGAAGGAGACCGGTGAAGCCCCCGCTCCCTACAGCTTTACCTTCCAGTGCGATGATCTGGGAGCAGAGCTGGGGGACGCTGAGCAGCTGGCCACTCATGAGGGGGTCACCCCTGGAGGAGGGCATGGCAACCCACTCCAGTATTCTTGCCTGGAGAATCCCATGGACAGAGGAGCCTGNTTACCTTCCAGTGCGATGATCTGGGAGCAGAGCTGGGGGACGCTGAGCAGCTGGCCACTCATGAGGGGGTCACCCCTGGAGGAGGGCATGGCAACCCACTCCAGTATTCTTGCCTGGAGAATCCCATGGACAGAGGAGCCTGGTGGGCTACAGTCTATGGGGTCGCAAAGTCAGACACGACTGAGCGACTCAGCACAGGGCAGCACAAGGGGCTCAGTCATCTAGAGGAGCCGACGCTACTCTGGGGGAGCTTACTTTGATAAAATTTCAAATGTAAAGAAAGTTGCAGGAAGAGTATAGGGGACGCCGGTTGAACTGATTCCTTGTTGTTTCCATATTGCCCCCATTAACTTGAATATCCACACGGTCTCACTCATTCTACATAAACAAAGCATTTTTTCTGACCTGTTTGAGAGGAGGATGATGACATCCTGACCTCGAACCTCTAAATAACTCCAGCCGGTGTCCTTCCTGAGAACAGGGACATCCTCTCACATAATGACGGTCCGCTTGCCAAAATCGGACCAGCGAAAGCTAAAAACACGACCACTGCCTAGTCCAGTTCCGCCCATTGTCCCCAAATGTCCTTTTATAGCTGGCGTTTAATCCCAAATGTCCTTTTGTGGCCGGTGCCTAATCCCAGTCCAGGATCCCGCCAGGGGCACGTGTGGCAGGTAGTTGGCCCATTTCTTGAGGCTTCTCCGAGTCGGCAGGGTCCCTTCTTTGTCCTTTTGACCTTGACGTTTTGCAAGAGCCCAGGCTGCTGCACGTTCACCTTGCCCTCTGATCGTGACCTGACTGCCTGGCCCTGAGCTCACCCCTGTTCTCCCCTCCACCAGCTGCAATTCCGAGGTCAAGTATGCATCGGAGAAGCACTTCCGGGACAAGGTCTTCTACGCGCCGGTGCCCACGGTCACGGCCTACAGCGAGACGATCGTGGCCGCCCCCAACTGCACTTGGCGCAACTACCGCAGCCAGCTGACCCTGGAGCCACGCCCCCGCGCCCTGCGTTTCCGCAGCACCACCATCATCTTCCCCAAGTGCGCCAGCAACTCCTTCCGCACCACCCTGCACCTCAGCCTGGGCCGGCCCCGCTGCTGGTTCACGGCCAGCGTGCAGCTGCAGCTGTGCCCGCGCCCCGGGCCCGGCCTCCTGGGCCCCGCGCCGCTCTGACCCGCAGCCTGGCCCGGGTGGTGGTGGCGTCAACAGCGAACCAGGGCCATCCCTGGGGCGGCCGGAGGATGGACTCCACTATTGGGAGCGACCCCGGGCTGCCTTTACCCTGGCCGCTGGGGCTCACCCAATAAACACATCTATTTTATCAGCACCTATCTGGGGAGGCAGCTTGGGCCTGGCTCTCGGAGGAGCAGGGGACGGGGGCAGGTAGACAGGCAGCAGTGGAGAGAAGGCACGTGTCCTTGGCTGCCCCTGAGGCGGGGACACCCTGAGCATCGGCAGGATGGAGGCACCCCAGCCTTGGCCACACAGGAGGAAAGAAGGGGGCCATTCAGACACCTGGCAGCCCTGGAGGAGGCTGTTTCCAAAGTGAGCCTTTCAAATAAATGCATGCAGCTTAACGCCCAGAGCCGTAGCCCGGCAACCTCCGGCGGATGGTGGGCCAGGAGACTGGACTAAAGCTGGATGCCGATGCCAGGGCCAGAGTGGGCTGTGTTTGGGGAGCCGCCAGGAGGAGCCCTGCCCATGCCGTCCCGGTGCCCGTGCTCCAGGGCAGAGGATGGAGGGCCCAGCCCGTCTGCACCACAGCCTTTCAGCTCCGTGTCCAGAGCCTCACCCACAGGGCAGACTGCTAACCTCTGTCCACCGACGCCTTCAGGACCAGGACTCGGGAACATCAGAGCCCTCGAGCCAGGTGCCAAGGGAAGGCGTTTAAGCTCTTGGAAATGACCACCACCACCTGCCAGCCGTCAGCTTAAAGAGACTCTGTGGGGCCCAGCTGCCCTCACTCAGGCTTTCCCCTCCTACAGTGATGACTCGGCAATGGCCGGTGACGTAGGGCTCACTGCACACATGCAAGGTCAGGGAGGAAGACGTGAGAGCCCCGTGCTCCTGGGAAGAGCCAGGACACGTGGGGGCGGGGCCACGACCTGGGGCTGCTCGGCACCAGTGACCCAAAAGCCCTCCAACGTGGCCACAGAAATGCCCTCAGACTGGACCCTTAGGTGGGGGCTACTCCGACATTCCCCTGGCTTCCCCCCTAAGATGGGGCTTTAGCTCCCTCGCTGGGGAGAAGGGCAACTTGGAGCTCACATTCAGGAGAGGCAAGGTGACTGATGTATTTTTATATAACTATACAGACTATGTGTGGTCTCTCCACAAAGATGCTTTCTGATTAACAAAGAAATAACTTAAGGAATGACTGATTATCTTAATAAAATGTGCAAATCCAAAGAGGTTCCCTCTTCCGTGCTTCCAGGACCCTTGGATTCCCCAGGAGGGGGTGGTATTCACAGGCTCATGGTCCCTCCTGGCTGCTCACAGGGGACAGGAAGACACTCGGAAGGGTCAGAGCCCTATGCTAGCACCCCCGTCCCCATAGACAGCTTCAGGGTGCACCAGCTCCACCTAGGAGCTAGGAAATTAATGCAGAGGCCCAGGCCCCACGCTGGGACTTGGTCTGGGGGTGATTCCAAAGAAAGTCCCAGTAATCTGAATATTTGATGCTCCCATGCTTTGCCACACCGTATACCAGCCCTCAACACCCACAGACCCCCAGAGCTGGCTGAATCCCTGGAGAAGGGCCCGTGCTGCCTCTGCAAAGCAGGTCTTGACTGTGTTACATCTTCTGGTCCACGTCTTTGGAGGGGCCACCGGGGCCCCAGATTGTGAACGAGGAGGGCATTCAGCAGCTTAGGACGGTGTCCTCTTTTGAGTAGTGGAGTGCTGGTGTCTTTGCAATGGACTTCCCTAGTGGCTCAGGGGTAAAGAATTCACCTGTGATGCAGGAGACCCAGGTTCGATCTCTGGGTTGGGAAGATCCCATGGAAAAGGAAATGGCAACCCACTCCGGTATTCTTGCCTGGAGAATCCCATGGACAGAGGAGCCTGGTGGGCTACAGCCCATGGGGTAGCAGAGTCGGACACGACGGAAGNGATGCAGGAGACCCAGGTTCGATCTCTGGGTTGGGAAGATCCCATGGAAAAGGAAATGGCAACCCACTCCGGTATTCTTGCCTGGAGAATCCCATGGACAGAGGAGCCTGGTGGGCTACAGCCCATGGGGTAGCAGAGTCGGACACGACGGAAGCAACTGAGTGCGCACGCTTGGTGTCTTTGCAGGAACTCCAGCCTTGCAGGAGGATGGTCTCTGACAAGGAATGGGGGCAGTGAGGCAGGAGGGCAGGGCCAAGGGACAAGTTCATGTCACCCAGAGAAAGAATCTCGAGGCCTCGGCTGCTTGGGGAGGACAAACGGGGTGCAAACACAGCTCTGGGGCTTTGTGCGGACACGCACGCATACTGGGGCCACATTGCTGACACCAGGCAAATTCAACTGAGTTTACTTTCCAGTCACAACTCTGATCTCCCCACTTGGAGGGAAAAATGGGTTGGGCTTCCTGACATGTGCAATTATGGTGCCAACGAACATGGTGACCTTGGAGATGTCCCAGGGGTCGCCGTTCAAGAAACAACTTCAGGGGCGTGTAGTTAGCTGATGGCTTCCAGTCACAGAGCCCAGGGACAGGACCCCTCTGATGGGCGTCTTGGCTCTTGGTTGACCGAGGCTGGATCCCTGCCAGGTCCTGCTTCCTGCCTTTGTCTTTCACAGGTGTCACCCCCGACAGGCCTCATCCCCCTGCCCCAACCATCTCAATACCTCCCCAAGGATTTGGGTAGCACTTGTGCCTCTGAGAATCAAGCAAGACCCATCTCCTTGGACCATGCAAACAGCTTCCGTGTTTCCTGATGACCTTGGAACTCCAGCCTGCTTCCTTGTATGGCCAGGGTTCTAAAAGGTCCACCCTGAGGGGAGGAGAAAGAGGGATACAAGGGTTGCAGCCATAAGACCCTCAAGCACACCCTGATTTTCCTCTTGAGAAGCTGTGTGTCCTACCAGAACTCAGAGGACTTGGAGGCCAGCAGAAAGTGGTGCCCGTTTTATCTGGGACCTGTCCCAACCCTTGGGATTACTACCCCCAAAATAGAGCCTGGAGGCTAGTGACCTCACTACCGAGGCTCAGGGTGCTGCCTGCAGAAGGCGCTTTGGTCTTCTGTCCTCTCCACAATGCTCTCCAGATCCAGATGCACTGGGCAAACCCTTGGAGGGGCAGAGGTTGCTCACTAAGCTCCCTGGGAGGGGAAGACCAACATGGGAAGGGCATGGTGGCTGGGAAGTCTCTTGCTTTACTTCTCTGAGTATCTGCAAAATGGGCACATGATTTCACCTCCCTGGCGGCTGGGACAGTGAGAATCCATGCTGGTAAAGTTTCGGCAGCAATTGAATCAAGCTGGGACCATTCTGAGGGCGGGTCAGGGCATCCATCTCTCCTGCAGCCGCAGAAACACTTCCCAGGTTGGAGGACTGGCTCTGGCCCCGCAGCCCCATCCTGACCCATGTCGCTAGGCTTCTTCTGCTGTCTCCCCAGCCAGTCTCTGGGTTCATCACACTCTCAGGCCTCAAATCCAACTTGGCAGCCCCTGCCCACCTACAGACAGGTGCCCTGTCGGCAGTCTCATCTCCACCCGCCCTTAGGGATGCTGCGAACAGCGGCCCTGGCAGCCGACTCATACACGGACCGCCTTCTCTGTCTGCACACCGCCTGACCCTGCTGTCAGCACTTGTTTGCATTTAATCTTCCCAAGGAGCCTGTGAAGTAGCTGGTGAGACATTCTAATGAGGAAGTGGGACCTGGCCAAACTCCAGAGGGGTGAGATGGACCGACAGCCTGTCATGTGACTGCCACAGCTGAACCTTCCCCGGCTTCCCGGAGAAGGAGGCATGAAGACAGACACTTCTCCTTCGGCAGCCCTCCTTGCCCTTCTAAGGGCTCACTCCCACCAGCTGCCAGCGATCAAGTCAGTCCCACCCCTTCCCGGTAATATGCAAATGAGTCATTGTACCTGGACCACCTGGAGTTTTCCCTCCCCTCTCTCCTTTCCTAACAAACCCATTCATGTCTTTTTTCCTGGCCTCACCCTACCAACTCCTGCTCAGATGGGTAAACAGAACTACACAGCCCAGCTCTGAGTTACTCCTCCCAGCAATATCACTGTCCCATTTTACAGATGGGGAAACCAAGGCACAGAGGGTTCAAATGGCTTGGCCAGGGTCACACAGCCATTAGGTGGCAGCTGGCCCCACGGTCCATCTGTACTCGCAGGCCACACCACCTCCCCCTTGCCTGTCCCATAAGTGGCCTGGCCCCTTGATGGGAGCCCTTCCTGAGGCAGTGGGTCTCTGTCCTGGCCCCACACGAGTTTCCTGGCCTGTTTCCCCCTCAGCACCCAGTACCTCACAAGTCAATGAGCTCCAATTTCAGAAAACCAGCCCCTCATCTTACTGGGTGTTGCTTGTTCTGTCTCAGAAATTCCCACACTATGTCCACCCACCCTGGCCTCCTGAATGCCCTGGCTGAGTCTCACCTCCCACCCTTTGCCCACACAGGTTCCTTCCACTCAGCACATCCCTTCCCCAAGAACCATCACCTCCAGGAAGACACCCTGATTGTTCCAGGTCAGCTGTCATTTTGTCTGGTCACCTGGGCCCAGGAAGGCTTGTCCTGAGCCAACCTGAGTGCCTTGGGGACCAGCCCACTCCTGCCTTCCCTGTGGATGGCAGCTCTTCAGGCCAGTGGGCTGGGCTTTCCTCTGAAGAGCTGTCTGTGGCCTTACTGGAGACCTCTTGGCCAAAAGGAACTCAAGGGATCTGGTTCTAGCTCCAACCTTGGGTACCACCCCTGCCATCAGGAGGGCTGCAAAGCATCTGCATCAGAAACATCTGGGCTGCAGGATGAATACAGATTCCCAGGCCCCGTCGTGAACCCAGAGAATCATTCATATCCACCAGGCGGGGCCCAGGAATTTGCATTCTAACCAATGCCACACAGAGACACAGGGACACTAGCCGACAACCGTCCCCCACTTTACAAACCACATTCTCGTTTCCTACTGAATCTGATCCTCACATGTCAGTTCAGCTCAACAGTCACCAGGGGGCTTGGTTAACGACAGGAAGAGAAAAGCAAGAGCCTTGCTCTCCAGGGGTTCTGCCCAGTAGCTTGCGACCCAGAGGAGAGAGAAGACGGGGAGAGATGATGGGTTTTAGAGAAGGGAATGACCTAGCTGGTTTTGAAGTGTGTGTAAAACTCTTCCAGGGAAATGGGGGTCAGGGAGCAGCATGAAAGTGTTAGTTGCTCAGTTGTGGCCGACTCTTTGTGACCCCACAGACTGTAGCCTGCCAGGCTCCTCTGTCCATGGGATTCTCCAGGCAAGAACAATGAAGTGTGTTCCCATATCCTCCTCCAGGGGATCTTCCCAACCCAGGGATCGAACCCAGGTCTTCTGCACTGCAGACAGGCTCCACCAGGGAATTAATGCAAACAGCGTTGGGCTCCATTTTAAGATGGGCCAGTAAGGAAACTGAACCAGATGGGAGTTGGGTGAACCCTTTGGGGGCTGAGCCTGGAAGAGTGGGTGGACCCTCTGCAGGCACCAGGAGGACCTGAGTTCTCCCTGTGCCCTGCCAACATCCTGGCGTGGGGTCTGTGCTACCGGCCCTGAGAATACAGAGGTGTCGGGTGGTATCAGTTCTGAGGTCCTGAGACAGAGGTCTGGCAGAGATGACCCTGTGGGCTGACAGTTGCGTTACCCCCTCGCCCCCACCCCTGTATCACCCTGGTCTGACTACAGCTGAGGGAAGAGCCATGGGATCCAGGGTGACACCCCTGGCGGCTGGTGAGACCCACGCTAGGTCTGACCCACCCTGGATTCCAGGCGGGGGCTGGCCTGCACCCCAGGCAGAGGGAGGCCCCGCCCAGGACAAGACCCTTTGCTGGCCCAACACTGCCACCTGCCTGTCAGCACCAGTATTGCAGCCCAGGTGCCAGGCTGCACCCTGTGGGACTCAAGTCCTCTGCCCACTCCCTTCACGGCAAAGGTTCGCAGGGTAAACTTGTAGTGCCAGTGAGGCTGGGCAGAGTCCCCTGGGGACGCAAATCTCCCCCCATGCCCCGGTCTACACCCTGGGGAGATGGGGTGCTGGGTTGACCACCAGGTTAAAGGTTGGGCTGGGGATGGCAATTCCTCCCTCCAGCGCCCTGGTTCTCTCCTCCTCTGCCCCCCACCCTGAACGCCAACCCCACATGCCATATCCGCTGCAAAGAACTGCAGCCTCTCTGAAGCGCTGGCTCCGCTCTTGAAGGAACAGGGTGGTCGTGAGAGCACAGCCCTTGAGACCCGTTCAGCCAAAACTGTGAGTCGCCAATCGGCAGATGTCTCAAGACACAGCTGGGAGGGCTGTTCCCTCTTCTGCCGCGTGGTCAAAGCCAAGGATCTGTCTGTTTTCTAACGAGGTGTAGGTGGAACAATTTCTATTTTTTAAAGTATTTATTTATGTGGCTGTGCCGCAGCTTAGTCGGGGCGCATGGGATCTTCACTGCTGCGCACAGGCGTAGTTGCCCCGCAGCACGTGGGATCTTAGTTCCCCAACCAGGGATCAAGCCCCTGTCCCCTGCCCCAAGGTGGATCCTTCCCCACCGGACCACCAGCCAAGTCCCAGAACAATAACCTTTAAGGTATTTAACAGTTCAGAGTTGATGATGGCCGTCTCGGATACTGTCAGCATGAGTGTGAATTTCTGATACCCTCCTCGTGGGTGAAAATTCAATACTCCCATCATGGGTGTGATGGGTCAATGTCTGCGCACTGACCTCCTTACCGTTGGTATAAATACTCGCCTGCAGAGGAGCCGACTCACTGGAAAAAAACCCTGATGCTGGAAAAGACTGAAGGCAGGAGAAGAAGGGGATGACAAAGAATGAGATGGTTGAATGGCATTCCTGACTCAATGGCCGTAAGTTTGCTCTGAGATAGTAAAGGACAGGGAAGCCTGGCTTGCTGCACTCCATGGGGTTGCAGAGTCGGACACGACTGAGCAATTGAACAGCGTTCACCTGCAGAGCGGATGAGTCTGGTGAGTCAGGGGACCTGTCCTTGTCCCCGCAGGGTTACACTCCCACCGTCCCGTTTCGTTTCGCCCACCCTCTGGGTTGCGGGTCCGAGATAGAGAAGGAGCCTCTGTAACTCGAGTATAATTTGCTTTTTAATGAGAAGAACGTGTGTAAATGACAGGACGCCACCGCCGTGCGCAGATGGCGGTCACAGAATACCCATCAAGTTCATTCTGCCCAAGGAAGGGAGGAAGGGAGGACGCAGGGGGGGCTTGGGGACCAGCAGCCTCCACCCCCCTTGGTCCTGTGGACGATGGGGTCACCGACTGTCGGCCTGCGCACGCCTCTTGAACGGTAAGCAGAGATCGAAAGCACAGCAGCAATAATACTGGGTAAGTCCTTCCTTGCTTAAAACATCTGAATTATTTCATTGAAGGTATCAAAAATATACCCTGTAAACCAATATATCATTTACACCTGCCTTTCCTTCCCGCCGCTGCGGCAATGCTGCGTGAACGAAACAGTCCAGTTCCTCGGAGCAGCCGCTCGCCCCAGGCCTCACCTGGCCCTGTCATCCGCCCACCTGGCCTGATTCGGTTTCCCACTCAGTTTCCCATGGTCTCGTCAGCTGGGGCAGCCCCTGGGGCCCAGGGACAAGAGTGCTGGGGCCTGGACAGGGCCCGTGTCCGTCTGTCCAGAGTGCTAAGCGGGAGGTGGGTTGGGGGCAGACGGGGCTGGGGGTGCGGGGGCTGCGAGCTCAGTTTAGACTTTGGTTCCAAATGCGTTAAGGGGGGAGGCAGTGGCGTGGGAGGTGGGTGGTCGTCCTGCTTTGGGTCCCTGGCCGCCCCGGCTGTACGCGTGTGGCTGCCGCACACGCCTGCTGTGCCCCCTGCCCGGCCCGGCCCCTCCCCTCCCGAGCACCAGGTAAACATCCCCTGAGTAAGTTCACTGCGCGGGCCAGCCGGGGCGGGAGTCGTAGTTAAGGCTTTAGACAGGCAAGGATGCCGGCTCTGGATGGACGGACGGACGGACGGACGGACGGATGGGCGCACAGGCAGACTCAGGGGCTCCTTCCTCGGTGCGGGGAGTCGGCGGCCGCCCGCTCCTCACCCTGCTGCTCCGGCTGCTCGCTGCCCCCTCCCGGCTCTGACCATCACTCGCTGTCGGACAGCGTCTCATACTGCGAGCAGAGCAGCGGCTTGGGCTCCTCGTCCCAGGCATGATGGGGGCCGGCCAGGGGCCCGCTACCCGCGGGGAGCCCAGGTGGGGGCGGGGAGGCCATGACCCCCGCCTGCAGCCGCATGATCAGGGGGTTGTAGGGGAACGGGGTGGACCCTGCCGGAGAGACCGGGAGAGACAACTCGGTGAGCCAGGCAGTCCCTGTGGGCCCCACCCACCTGCCACCCTGAGGCCTCACCCTCCTGCCTCCGCTGCCCCTTCTATCTCCTGAAGGTTCTCAAACTGCCTGCCTGGACTCCCTGCCACCACTCCCATCCCATCCATGCCCAGCAGCCTATCTTCCAGCCCTTCAGGAGCCTGCTCACTGCTCCTGCCCTTGTCCCTGGGGCATGTTCTGCAGACAAGGGATCTCCTGAACCTCCGCAAGGGACCTCCTCGCACTCACAGAGAAATCAGGGGTGGGCGGCTCCCTTGCAACCCCCCTGCAAATCCATGGGACTGCTCCCTGCCCACGAGCTTCTCTCTTCACTTCCGGAATCCTTCATCCTCTCTAACTGCACCCTTGCCCTCCAGCTGGGCCCTTACGGAAGTGTCCTGACCCTGTGCGAGCCTGGGTTTAGCTGGGCAGGGCCCTGAGTGGTTTTCTCAGAACAGGCCTGACCACACGCTCCATGCACAGTAGGTGCTCAAGCTGGCCTGGCCCCCTTACCCAGCCCAGGCGCCCACCTGCGGATGAGGGCCGGTCCTCCCACACGCGGTTGGTGAGCGGAGTCCGGCGGTTGCAGTCTCCTTCCGAGTGCACCGAGGAGACGGAGGGTGGCCGGTCCCCAGACACCAGGCCCGGGGCTGGGGACTTGGCTTTTCGGCTGCTGGGTCTGCCGGAAACTTTGGCCTTCCCGCCGCCACCTGCAGGGAGACACACGGAAGGGGCCGTGTTGGGCTGTGAGGACAGGTCTCACGGTACGGGGACTGGAGGATGGGTGAGGCCCTGACCCCTGCTTCCTGGGACCGCCCCCCCGGGGAGGGGGAACAGCAGCTCGGGCCCCTGGGAAGCCAAAGAGGTCAACCAGATGTCCAGACCCAGCCACGCGCCTAGATGTGCAGGGGTTTCTACTAGGGCAGTAGATAGAACTATGTGCAAAGCCCCCTCAGGCTGCCCCGAGGCCCATCTGCCCACTATGGGCTAATAGTCCAAGCACAAAGCCTCAGGCCTCTGGCTTGACCCTGACCGCCCTAGGACTGTGCTGGGGCCTGGTGGGCTGCAGGCCCTCTGCAGGGAAGCTGGGGGCCCTGAGGCCAGGCCTGGGTTTGCCTTAAGTCCAGAAACTTCCTGGGGCCACAGTGTCCAGGTTAGAAAAATGGTTCAAGCGCTCTCCTTGCCCAGCCCTTGCTCTAATATGTGGAGTGCTGATTCGGGACCAGGGCTGAGGGCGAGCTGGCCCGTGTGGTTTCCCTAACTCATCTGAGTTTGGGTCTGACACACAGACCCTGGTCTCCTCCCCACCAGGCCCAAGGGCCAGCCGTGGACATGTGTGGTGGCCGCCGCAGGCACAGGGCCCACCGGCCTGGCTGCCCACGAGCCCAGGGGTCCCCTTGATCCACACAGAGAAGGTAAAGTCCTCACTCCAGCCCGATCGCCCCCAAGGAGACACAAGAGGGGCTAGGACGCGGGCATCCGGGGACCTGTGTCCGGCAGGGTTCGAGGAAGGCGGGGCAGGGCTCGGGCAGCGGCATGAGTGGTTTTAGAAAAGCGGCAGCTCCTTCGTGCCCAGTGGGCAAGGGTGGACCCTGGGGGTGCCTGCCCAGCTTGGGGTTAGCCAACTCCAGGACCACGTCAAACACGCAAAAAAATGTCAAGTCACAAGCTCCAAAGCTGGGGGTGGGGGGCGGGAGGGA
>SJYX01001912.1:217651-371126 GCA_006410675.1 Oreotragus oreotragus
CAGCAGGGTGGGGAAAGCCGGGGCGGGCGGGCGGGGCTGGAGGGCCGAGGCGGGAGGCGGCCTGCAGACCTGGCGAGGTGCGTGCGTGTTCGCTCCGTCCATCAGCAGCGGTTATGGGCACAGCAGCAGCGGGCAGGCTGGCACTGGCATTCAGAGGGTTAAAAGCATTGGCGCTGAGCGGGTACTCTTCCCACTGATCATATTTACCCATGAGCGCCTTTCTAATAATAGCCTCCAGCCCCATGTTGGTGCTGGCATGCTCCTGCACCGCCTGGCTTCTGCAGGTCATGAGGCCTGGGAGAGAGACACACACACAGAGGGGCCAGGAGGGGGCCAGAACGGGGAGGGAGAGAGAAGCACAGAGGGGGAGGGAGGAGAAGAGAGAATACACCGTGAGCACATTTCGGCAAAGCGACGGTTCTCGGTTTCCCTGTCTACCCCGCCCGCCCCGGTTTTCCCTGTGGGCGATGGGGCGGGAAGCCTGCCTCTGACTTGGACACTGGAGACTCTTAGGGATTCCCGGTGTGGGTGAAGGGGAGAGGTGGGCTTTGGGGAAGTTACATGCTCATCACCTCCCACCAAGCCTCACTTCTACTCTGCTCTTTGGGGAATCGGAAGCCCCTTCTGGCTCCCTAACCCCAGCTGGGGCTGTGTCATTATTTAAAATCCAAGTGGCCTTAAAAACAGGGAGTGGGGTGGAGGGCAGGATCAGAGGTCCCCTTATTGAGGGGAAAGGGCTGCAGGGAAACTAAGCCCAGCCTGAGTGCGGTGCTGGGCATGGGGGAGTCCTTCCTTGGTTCCCAGGGTTGCAGAGAGGGATGGGGGGATGGTGACCAGACAGTCCTCCGGCCGCCCCCACCTGGGAGCCCCCAGCCCCCTGCCTGTCCCCCACCGCCCCGCAGCTGGGGGCCTAACTCTCCTCCCACGCCTTCTCCCCGCCTAGGGAGCCATGAGGAGAGAGAGGTGCAGAGACGGACGGTGAGGGAGGGTGGTAGCCATGCAGTTACGGTGCGTGCGAGGGTCAGGGCAGAGCTGGAGACAGTGGCCTGGCCGCGCCCGCCCAGCCACCCCGACCCACAGTGGTCCGATCGACGGTTGCCCCCCATGGATCCTTCCAGACACCCACTGCGAAGTCAAGCCAGTTACTCCTTTTTTTCTGTTCAACAGGTTTTCTGACCGTCTCGTGTTTCCTAGGGACTAATTTTGCAAACCCCGGGGAATGCGCCTCTTTGGGGCATTTTTTGTTGTTGTTGTTAAACCAGACTTCGCTTTCAAAAACCGCCAACAAAGCTCTCTGCCTGCCACCAGGCAGAATTTTTCATGAATTTTAAAACTTTTGCTCCAAGCCAACTGTATGATTAGTAAGTCTGACTGACCCCTGACTCATCTGTAAACCGGACTACTGATTTCGTGACACGGCAGCTTCTAAAATCACATTTCTAAAGCAACTATCTGCTGTCTATGTTTTCTTTTTCTCTTCTTTTTACTTTCAAACTCATTCACAGCCAGAAGACCCCTTGACTTTTTTTTAAGCTGGGTCTTGGCCATGTTTCATCAGCACTTCAAATTAAAAAAGCCATGCCCATCAAGAAAAAGCAAATTTTCCAAGAGGGGTGATGGATGGGTGGAGGGGCGGGGAGAGCATTTATGATCCTACAAACTAAAACACTGGGAAGTGGGAAAAAAAAGATGTGAGGGCTACTGGTCATGATGGTTCCTCAGTAGGTTAGCATCCTACAATCACAGATGAACCTAACACCAAGGTCATGGATACGAGGTCTGACTGGTGCTAGTCAGGAAGCTGACCTACCACCAGTCCTGAAGCAGGAGCTAAAGCCGCAGAGACTGAGGTCTGGGGGAAATTCTTTTGTTTGGATTAAATTGCTTTGAAAAAACAGTTGCATCTAATTTATATACAAGTTTTCACATAAATCTTGGTTGTTGAGCATGAATTTCTACATACACATGCACCTGTGTGTCTCAGCGTCTCAGTCAAGGTTTGAAACATTCTGAAAACATCCATTTCTGACCATCTTGTTGTTTCGACCAGATTGCCTCCTCCCTGTTGCCTAAGGCTCAGCATTTAGAGGCCCTGTGGCCCCCTGATAAAATCCAAGAGTTGTCTTCTGCTCAGCCTGTTCCTGGAGCTGTGATGGCCCCAGAGAAGGTCAATATGTGCCCCTGTGTTCCTCCCGAAGATGCTCCCACTCTGGCAGAGGGTCAGCCCCATCTGCTCTGGGCTCAGTTGTTTCATACCAGACACAAGGCCCTTCCCCACCCAGCCCTACGGAGGCAGCAGAAATGCAGTGTGGCCCCTACTGGAGGCTGGGGGATCCAACCCCAAGGGCCTCCAACACATCATAGAAGGCTTAAGTTTCAGCTTAAAAACACGTGTGGATTTTACACCCCTCTCAGAATATATCTGCAGTGTTCCCCTAGCTCCCTGGCTAGCATTTTCAAGTAAAACTGATGCTCTATCTATATAAAATGCCCACCTGGACTGCAAGGGCAGCCTGTCACTCCCCATCCACAGACTTGAGTCTCCATCTGAGACCCCAACAAACAAGCCGGGTAAGTTTCTGGACAGCTGTGTGTGATTCTAACACTGTCCTAAACGCACCAGGAGGCCTTGAAATTGAACTCCATTAGAGACTCATTGCAGGCCTCCCCGCTCCCCCGCCTCCAGCCTTTTATGTGCATCTGCATCCCCACTGCAAGGTTTGCTTAGACCAGAGGAGAGGACACACTCGAACTGAGAAAGGCTGCTTGTCACCATGGCTACAGCCGATGTGGGGCTCAGAGACCTCCATGATCTCACTCCCGAGTCTCCTCCTGGGTCCAGACACCCAGTGTGACCTCCCCAGGGGGCATAGTGATGGGGGTGGGGTGGGGGGACAGGCACAGGGCTGGCGGCTCCCGGGATGGATGGTTACCTGCTCCGGTGATGGCGGGCATGTTGAAGATCTCTGTCCCGGGCTGGCCGGTATCTGGAGGGGAATTATAAGAAGGGTGAGGGCGACAGGCCCACAGATCCTGGAAATCATCTGTCCCATCCCCCGCACCCCCCGCCCCCGCCACCCGCCCCGCTTTCGTGTCTGGTCTAGGCAAGGTGCGCCAGCCGGGAGCTTGTGCCAGTGCGGCAGGCCTAGTCTTGGTCCGTGGGGTTCTCCTGGCAACAGTGCTAGAGAGGATTGCCATGCCCTCCTCCAAGGGACCTTCCCGACCCAGGGATCGAACCTGTGTCTCTTGCCATCTACCTGCACTGGCAGGTGGATTCTTTACCACCAGCGTCACCTGGGGCAGCACTTGAGAGTCTGTATTTCTTTTTTAAAAAGGCAGCCTGCCATACATAGTGCCTCACTTGGCTATGTCTCTAGTCTTGGCAGCTTGAGTGCCCTGTGCGTGTGTGCCAAGTTGCTCAGTCGTGTCTGACTCTGCAACCCCATGGACTGCAGCCCTTCAGGCTCCTCTGTCCAGAGGATTCCCCTACAAATGGACCCTGAGCACTTGTGTGGAGGTTCTAGCACAGCTAGAGGGGACCACAGAGCTACTCATACACCCTTGACCAAAGAGGGGAAGGTCATCCTCTTCAACTGAGCGCACAGCTCTGGGAGGCACACGCACAGAGCAGTGAGGGAGGAAGGGACGCCCGCCAGCCAGCCAGGTCAGCCAAATCAATCCTGGTGATCAATGGGGTGACAGAGGTCACAGCCAGATGGCCCTGACATCTGAGATTTTGCATTCTGAGTCAGCTCTTGGGGGCTGCTCACCCGCTGGCCAGCGCACAGCACTTGACAAGGTTCTGAACTTAATAGCCTGGGCCAGGGACTGTCTTCAAGGTTGTGATGCCAGCCCCAGAAAAAGAAAAGGCTCTGCAAGGCCCTCGAGCTCCCCCCGACTAAAGAGCTCTTTGAAGCTGGGGATGTGAGGACCCTTCATTCATTGGTTTACCAGCTCAGAGGTTCTCCTGAGCATCTGTTATGGGAAAGGCACTGTGCTAATAGGGGTGGGGAGCTAAGCTAGGACTGACGTCCAGGAACCATATAAACGGGAAAATCACAAATGTGAGGAACACTATGAATGGGAGACACGCGTGACCCCCATCTCTGGTGCCCAGCGTGAACTGGCCCATTCATGCAAATATTCCCCGAGAGCCCCCTGTGCACTGGGCACCATTCTGGGCACTGCATTCTGTGCCACCAGATACCCAGAGCAAAAAGAGAGACCACCCTGGGCTCATTGAACATGAGGTGACGGGCGAGCGGGAGAGGTGGTCGGCAGGTCCACCTGGCCGTGCTGGTCCCCAATCCCGCCCCCGTCATCCCTCTGCCAGGGAGGGGGTGGGCCCCTTACTGTATTCTGGCTCATTCCGGTTGTGGGTGTTCAGCTTCTTATTGATCTCCTGTTTCTTAGATTTGACCATGGCCGAGTTGCTCTCGGTCAGCTTGCTGAAGAACGCCGGTGGCTGGCTGGTGTTACCTGGAGACTTGGAGCCCATCCTATTCCAAGGATCAGACACCACAGGTCAGTTCACCTGGTGCTGAGCTTGCATACCCTTGATGACGGGGCGCTCACCACCTGAGCTGCCTTAGAAATTCAGAATCATGCTTTTCCCACTCTCGAGCCTGCTTGCCCAGTCTCTCAGGGACCATGTCTTCTGAAACCCCCTGTCCTTGGGCTCAGGTATCTCTGGAGAGCCTCAGCTGTCCTGGTGGGCCATACCTGTCTGCCTGCCACAGTCAGACGCCCAGAAAAGGGCCCCAAATGGGCTCAGATCACACCTGCCCCTGAGATGAGGGGGCTTTTTTCTCTCCCTCCCTCCCAACCCTGGGCCCCGGCTTGGTCCAGTACATGTAGCTCTTCAAATCTCAGATCCTCAAGTGTTGGCAACAGGGGCCCAGCCTGAGCTGAGAGACCCCAGCCCAAGACCCTGGAAGTTGTCATGGAGGTCTCCCAAGTTTCGACCTTGTTTAGTAGGTCTGAGGTCCTCAGTTGCACCCTGAAGCCCTTGTCAAGCCCCCAATTGCACAGCGGTGGACCAAGGCCACAGGTGGGCAAGGGCTATATTCCTGAGCACCCCAGGAAGGGGAGGGGCCACTGAGAAGATACCTGGGCTCCGCCTGCTCCCCGTCCCGGTACAGCAGCGGGTACATGGTGCCCCGCGGATGCCCAGGCTCCACCATGCCCTCCGGTGGGGACACAGGTTCGATACCATCCTCGCCGCTGCCCAGGGCTGACGTCTTGCTTGGCTCTGGAGACCTGGGTGGAGAGAGGGTCCCAGCGGTGGTCAGAGCTCTGAGCTCTCCCTCTTGAAGGGGGCGCACCCCTCCCTCCACTCCCCTGAAAGCCTTGCCTTACTCTAAACCAGCGCTTAGCACACTTTTCCTATAAGAAGCCAAATAGTAAATATTTCAGGAGTGATGGGCCAGTTGTGGTCTCGACCATATTTTTCATTTAAAAAGAATAATCCTTTAAAAATGTAAAACCATCTTCAGCGCACGGACTGTGCAAGAACAGGCTACGGCAGGATTTGGCCTGTGGGGGGCACTTTGTTGAACCCCTGCTGCTCCCCAACACCAGGGACCCCACTGCTCCCCTAAAGACATCCTGCCATCTCCTTTCCTCTGTGTGCCACCCAGAGTGGCTCCCTCATCCTAGTGGAGGGCCCTCAGGGGGGTCCTCCCCTCTCCTCTCTGACCGGGGGCCCCTAGGGGTAACCAGGAGTGTTAAGTGCATGTGTGCCTGCTAGGAGGCTGCTCTCACATCACACAGCTCTGCTTCGAATCCCAGCTCCACCACTTACTGGCTGCGTCCCCGTGGGCATGTGAGTTCATTGCTCCATGCCTCAGTTTCTTCATCTGTGAAATGGGGTAACACTGCCTACACTTCCTGAGGCTGTGGTGAGGATCCTGGTTGGCGTGTGTGAAGGGTTTAGCTTGGTGTCTGGAACCCCCGAGTGTGGTGTACGTGTCAGCTAGGGGTCCAGCTGCTCTGTGACCTTGAGCCAACTCCCCGCCCTCCCTGAGCTTCACCCTTCCCGCAGCAGACACCTAACAAAGCTCCTCGGTGGGGACTGGCAAAGGGCACCCTGTCTCCCACCCCTGCTCACCTCTTGCCCCCTTCACTGTGGGGTGAGCCACGGGCCTGGGTGCCGTGGTCTGGGGGTGGGAGGTAGAGGTCGCTGGGTGGGCGGCGAAGGTCCAGGACAGGGCAGCTGGCTCCGGGGAAGGAGTAGAGGGGGGCAGGGAGGGGTGCGCTGAGCTGCTGCGGGTGGTGCCGTGTGTAGTCCTGCGTGATGACCTCCTGCAGGCCAAGGGTCGGGGAGACATGAAGGGTCAGGTGCCAGCCAGCTGCCAGAACCTTCCAGATGGGGTGAGGGCTGAGCTGAGCTTTGGAGGCAGAACCCTGGGGCATGGTCCTCGGCTCCCCAGGAGTTTTGAGCCCGTTTGTAGCAGCTCAATGCCCCCAGGTGCATGGGGTGAGGCCAGAAGTCCCCAGCTGGGCCCCGAGATGGGTCGGATTCAACTGGCCAGTGTGTGTGAGGTATGGATCGGGGATGGGCTTATGCACCTGATGCCCCATCAGTGGAGGAGGAGAGGGGACAGCTACAGCACCTGAGGTGGAGACGACTCTGGGACCCCCGGCATGACGTGCCCTTGCCAACCCCCAGATCCCTGGTTCGCCCCCCACCCCTACCCAGGACTCAGTTTACCCATTAGAGGACATGTGGACCCTCCTCCCCTCCCTTTCTCAGGACCTAGTCCTGCCCCAGATGCAAAGGCAATGACGAGGCAGGGTAGTTACACTGATGTGCTGTGCCAGGGTGACCACCCGCTGGTGACCTTTGACCCCCGGAGTGGTCTGGAGCAGCGGGCTGGACGAGGGCTGGCTCTCGGGCAGCGGCCGCAGGTGTGGGAGGTGTGCCGCCTCGCCGCTGAGCTTCCCAGGGCCTGCGGGCAGAGCAGGGCTGGTCAGGGCATGGCCAGGGTGGGCAAGGCCGGTGCCCCCTGGGGCTGCCGCCTCAGATCCCAGCTCCGCCCTTTGAGCTGAGACACGGGGCCGACTCCACCACCTCCGAGTGCCTCAGCTTCCCTGTCTGTGGGGGGCAGGATCCCACCTGGCTGCTTGTGCCGCAGGTCTCCCTCCAGGTGGCTCTTGTCGAGCTCCTCCAGCTGCTTGGGGAGCCCCTTGTCGTGGGTCAGGCTGGGCGAGCTCACGGGGCTCACGGGCTCTACCCCGTCGGGGCTGTAGCTGCCGCCGTGATAACCTGCAGCCAGGCGAGGCCCTGAGTCAGGCCAGGGCCAGGGCCAGGGCTGCCCTTCCCAGCCCGCCCCTCCACGCTGGATGGGTTCCCCCGGGCCAGAGGCAGGGAAGATTTGGGCGGACGGAGAGTGGCAGTGAGCCGGCGTTGAGGGCTGCTAGCCAGCCAGGGGTGGGGACATGTCGGGAAAGGAGGGTGAGACAGCACTGCAGAGAGGTGGACGGAGAAGAAAAGCAGAGAACGAAACACAAAGGCAGACAGGCCGGGGGAGAGGGAGAGAGACCCAGAGAGAGTGAGAGACGGACAGCAACAAGGTGGGCAAGGGGGACGGGAGACAGACCCGGCTGGGGGCCGGGGTGGGGCCGGAGATGGGGCAGGATGGGTTTCAGGAAGGGAGTGTAGAGGCAGTGTACGGGTGGTGAGGGTGTGAGGCCAGTGTGGTGGCGGGTGACACTCAGATCCCAGGGTCGTCCCCCCCACATCCCCCTCTCCAGCACAGAGGAGCCCTGAGCTGGGGCTAGAGGTGGGAGACAGTCACAGAAGATTCCCCTCTTCCCCGGGGAAGCTGGCTGGTGGGTCGGCAAGGGAGACACGGGGCCAGAGCATCCCCAAGACCCCCTCACAACCTGGGCAGAGGACGCAGGGGCCAGGTTCCCAGCTCCTACTGGGAAGCGGGAGGGTGCTTCTCTTTCCTCCCAGACGTCCCCCCAACTGTACACCTCGGGGGCAGTGGGGCAGGGTCAGGGAGGCGGCCTCCAAACCACACACAGCAGCAGGCAAAGGCATGGGCCTGCGCCCCTCCGCAGCCCCACTCCCCAGACAAAGGTGCAAAGGGGAAGATGGGAGGCGCGGCTGGAATCAAAATCACAGATTCATTCATTAAAGGAAAAAAAAAGCGAAAATCCAAAAGAAAAAAGAAAAATCATGATAAAAACGATGTGCAAATGATGAAGTGCTCCCCGCTCCAATCAGAGGGGTGGGTAGGCGCAGCTTGAGGAATCATCAGAGCGTGCAATCGACGAAGACGAGTTTCAAAACAAAATACCAAAACCAATGAAAAATGGGGGGAGGGGAAAAATAAAAGGCAGAGATCTGAAAATATCTTTAGGCCACAAGACGGGGTGGGTGGGCGGCGGGGCCGGAAGTCTTACCATCGCGAGGGGAGTCGTTGGCCAGCGAACCTCCTTCTCGCGGCCCTTTATCGTGAGCAATTTGACGCATGATTATCGCGTCTATGAAGGTGGCCGCTGTCAGGGTGGTCTTACCCAGAGAACGGAGTTCCAATTCCTGGATGGAAAAGGGTTTACTTTGAGTCTTTTCCCGGTGCAGGTCCGCAGCTGAGGCGGGGGGCGCCGGCTGGTCTGGGCTGGCGTGATGGGATGCGAGGCTCTTCGCTGGGGCGCGGGCGATGGCCGCATGGCCGGAGCCGGGGGGCGCCAGGGGCCGAGGCTCGGAGCCCTTGCCGGGGGAGGAAGCGGGCTCTAGTCCGGCGCGGGCCGGAGGCTTGGCGAGGAACGTGTGGCCAGCGTCCGCGCGGGGCCGCTCAGGCCGGGCAACCCGAGGGGCCTCCTTAGGCAGCAAGACAGGCTCCATGAGGGTGGGGTAGACCCCGTCAAGGGTGCTGCCCAGCGGGCAGTGGGTGGCGGGTGGGAATGTGGCAGCTGGGCGGACAGGCGAGGAGGTGGAGGTGGACCTGGAGAAGGAGAGGGGGAGGGTCAGCAGCTACAGGAGCCGCAGCTGCGGCCCTTGAGGCTGAGGCAGGGTCACTCCCTCACTTTGACACCCTGAGTGGTCGCCACTGCCCAGAATAGCTCCCATGTTCCCCAGAATAAACCCTCCCAACTGTGGCCTGCGAGACCCCATGCCACAGGGCCTCACCTACCCCATCCATCCATCCATCCATCCATCTACCCATCCATCCAACCATCCATCCATCCACCCATCCATCCATCCACCCATCCATCCATCCACCCATCCATCCATCTACCCATCCATCCATCCATCCACCCATCCTTCCATCCATCCATCCATCCATCTACCCATCCATCCAACCATCTACCTATCCATCCACCCATCCATCCATCCACCCATCCATCCATCCATCCGTCCATCCTCCCATCAACCCAAAACCTCTTACTGAGCACCTACTATGTCAGGCACTGTTCTAGACATCAGGAACATGACAGTGCACAAAACAGACAAAAGTGCCTTATGTTCTAGGCGAGGAGACACATTACACACAGGCTCATATGATAACATGATAAATTAAACTCCTATTATTGTGGCAGTTGCTTGAAGGTAACGATTCTGGGTGGAAAACAAGCAAACAGCAAGGGAGCTCTCAGGCATGAGTTGGGTGGGGTGTCTCCCTGAGGAGCTGGCATATGAGCTGGAGAGGAAGTGAGCGAGCCCCGTGAAGAATCAGAACGCCAAGGGCAAAGGCCCTGAGGGTGGGCCAGGATGGGTGGTTAGAGGAAAGGGCAGGGGCGTCCAGTTCTTTCACCTCAGCCACCAGGGGCCACGCAGGGCTCCTTGCTGTATTCTCTGCCCAGAGTGCTCCCCTCACTCCAGTTGGGCTGGAGTCCCATGCCTCTTTCTTCAGGCAGCCTTCCCTGATCACTGCCTTGGTCTAAACCATAAGCCCTAAGAGGGCAGGGCTTGCATCACCGTGTCCCCCATACCCAGCACAGGAGACCCACTGCAAGCCCACGAGGAAGAAACACACAAATGGACTCCCTCTGGCCTTCAAAGACTAGTGTAATTATCCCCACGCTGCAGATGAGGAAATAGGCTTGGACAGGAGCTGGCCCGACTGTCTCTCGTTGGTCTCTCTCTAGTCCAGTGTTTCCGTGAGGAGGTCTTTCACTAACCCTCACTCTCAAGGGTCTTCCTCAGCTGCTACTGGGGAAGGCTTTGATGTTCCTGCTCCAGCTTCTCACCGGCTGTCGCTGGGGGGAGCTCATGTCTGGGCACCCTCCTCTTAAGAGTCAGGTGCTCCTGTTCTGTGTAACTGCTGGGAACTGACTCGGAGGACACCAAGACGATGCTCCTGGTAAATGACGTTGTTATTTTTTTGTAATTGGAACTGTGGTGGGAAGGGCATGATTTAGAGCAGCCAAGTGTGGGGAGACTTGCATGAAGGGACGCTTCATTTTGGAAGAAGCAGCTGCCTCCACACAGGTTCCTGGGCAGGGAGGGGCCCTGGGGAAACTCCTGCCCCCAGTCAGGCAGCTCAGCCCACAGGCCTTGGGCAGCAGTAGGAGATGGGTCACCAGCGGGGACACAGGCCTGTTGTGATAGGAAGTGGACTCCGGGGACCAGACACATCCGGGCCCTCTGCAGGTTCTCCAGTCTCCAGGGAACCTCTGGACTTGGTCCAGACAAGAGGCACCTGATCTCGTCTTCCCTGCGGGGCTCTGCTGAATCCCTGGGGGAGCAGGAGAGCCTTTCCTCACAGCTCTCACCCTGACTCTTCCTCTCTGCTCCACAGACTCCATTCCTGAACTCCACAGCCTACCCAGCTGCTCACCTGTCCACCCACCCAGCTCCCCATCCACCATCGACCATCCACCTATCGACCCAACCCCCATCCACCTACCCAGCTCATCACCTATGCACCTCCCCATCTACCCACCCACCCGCCTACCACCTAACTATACATTCCTCTACTTACCCAACCCATCATCTGCCTATTCACCCATCTACCCTCCATCCACCTGTCTAACCATCTAACCATCCAATTAGCCTCCCATCAATTCATCCACCTATTCACCTAGCTCTAACCATCAGTCCATTCGTCCACCCACTGTCATCTCTCTGTCCACCCACCTATCCATTCATCTAGTCTGCCATCCCTCCATCTACCACTGACCCACCTATGTGCCTACCTACTCACCTGTCATCATCCACTTATCCATCCACATAAGTGGATAATATCCACTTATCCAAATCTATTACAACCTATCCATCTAACCAAATCATCCATCAATTTACCTCCTCACCCAACTCTCTGCTCACCCATCGCTCACCCTCCCATTTATCCCCGGGCCCATTGGTACCAGTGCACATCCCTCCACCTGTATCCAGTGACCGGTCCCCCACTCCTCGGCCTCCCCGCCCACCATGGGCCCGTCTCCACCCCTGTGCCAACCTGGCCCACCTCAGGACCGTGGGCGTGCTGGGCTCCATGGAGGTGATGATGCTCTTCATGCCCGTGTTGTGCAGCACGCTGGGCCTCTGCTGGATGGCGTCCTGGGTCCGCGGCGAGATGGGCGAGTGCTGGTGGGCGTGGGAGTGGGAGGCGGGGCGGCTGCTGCTGCTGCCGCCCCCACCCCCGCCGCTGCCGCTGCCGCTGCCGCCACCGCCACTGCTCTGCTCCGTACCTGGGGGAGGCAAGCTGTGCTATCAGACCCCTGGTGCGGCTGCGAAGACCCCACCCCCGCCCCCGGGGCGCGGGCTGGGGGCTCGGCCGTCCTACCGGGTCTCCAGATGGGTGCGTGCTCTACGGTGGTGGTGGACGTGAGAATGGACTTCTCCCGCTCGCGCTCGCGATCACGCTCCCTTTCCCGCTCCCTCTCGGTCGAAGACGTGGCGGTGGGTTTTGTCAAGTGAGTGGGGCCTCCTGGAAGCCCAAAGGCCTGCGGCTCAGCCCCGGGGACAGGAAGCTTCCCCCGACCCTGACTCATTTTTCGGGATGGAACAGAGAGGCCAAGGCATCTGCCCAAGGACGCCCAGCACTGGGGTGGGGGCATCACCTGGGGAGAGCGGGGAGCTGCTGAGCCGGCTGCTGAAGTGCTGGGGTGCGGTGGGGAGGTAGGCGAGGCGGTCCATGGCGGTGGCTGGCGTGCCTGGTGTTGGGGGCACCAGCACAGGCAGATGTGGCACTTGAGACAAGTCGATGATGCCTGTGAGAGAGGAGGTGGGGCTGGGGGCTGCAGCCACTGCGGAGGAGAGGAGCCAGCAGCTCGCTGGAGCACCACACACCCTCTGAGAAGCAGCACTGCCCTGTGCTCCCTCCTCGGTGCACACCCTAGGTCTGAATGCCGGCTGCTCACAGCCCCTCCTCCCTTTGCTCCCAAGCCCTGAAGTAGAGGTAGCTCACAGGTGGCGCCACTGCGTACACTGCTGTGCCCCTTTTGCCTGTGACCCTAGGCCATCAGTTGCTTGTATTCAATCCCCACTGTTTGAAATACCTAGTGTGACCAGTTTTAACAACTGGACCCTAACGAGGACTTGGTTGTTCCGAAAGAACATTCCAGAAGTGTTTCTAGAGAGTGTAATATTCATGTGCAAAGTAACCACAGGCTGGGTGCTCATCAAGGGAACAAGAAGTTCAAACAGCCTTACATTTCCATGTTTTTTTTTTTTAAAGGACCACACACATGAACAGGACACACAGGCACATGCACAGCCCATGTGTCATCCAGGATGCAACCACACACAACTCTAAACCACTGGTGGTGTGGTGGTTAAGACGTGGGCTTTCATTGCCATGGACCTGGGTTTGATCCCTGGTTGGGGAACTAAGATCCCACAAGCTGCAAGGTGCAGCCAAAATATATTAATAAGTTAAAATAAACCACCCGCTGGGTCTGTGTGTGCTCTCAGCAAGGTGACACCACTCAGGACTCTACGGTGACCACTCTCGGCAAGGACAGGTGTACAGGCGTGGGCACATACGTGTCCTGTGCTTTCAGGAACCTGGGCAGAGCAGGGATAAGGCTGACTCTGGGTAGAGGGTCCTGCCCCCCGTGTGCCTGGCAGCACCCCGCCCCACCCACCTCGCGGGCCGGTGGCGTAGTTCAGGGCCAGCGAGGACTCTCGGGGCGACAGGCCCCTCAGCATGTCGGCTCGCTGGGCCATGGCGGTGGCCGCGTTGTGGTGCATCTGCTGCGAGGTGATGTAGTCGTTGATGATTGTCTGGCGGTTCTCCAGCGCCGCCGTGTCGGGGTAGCCGCGGATGAGGTAAGGCGGGTACAGGTGTGGGTAGGTGGGGTTAGGGGCCAGGTGCCGGGGCAGGTAATAGGCAGCGGCTGCCAGGAGAAGGGAGTAAGTTCAGGCCGGCCCACACCTCGGCTGGGAATGCCCCTCTGTCTTAATGCCCCCACAGCTTCTCCCAAACACTCCCACAAAACAGAAATGAGAGCCTCAAAATAGAAAAACCCTTGCTCTCCAACATACCCAAGGGTGCCTCTTATTGATAATATTCTTGGGATCAAAATTCACCCAAACACAGGGTATCCGAAATGTGGATCACAAAAATACTTAAGGGCTGTGTCCTTTTACACACATTTTCAGATCATGTCTGTTTGGGGAACGCACACCTTTGAGCCCTCTTTTGATACATTTGCAATTTTCAAGGCGCTTATAAGTCTCACAGGAAAAGAAAACCATTGGAAAAATGTTTAACCCAGCATGACCCTGAGACCCCCCCCGCCAAGAGAAATTCTTTCTCACCGCAACTGCTGACATGACTGCATTGCTGGGGCCCTCCCTCTCCCCGCCCTGCATGCCTCAGTCTCCCCTTCTAGTGGAGCCTAGCTGATTCCTGAGGAGCCCTTGGGCTGACACTGATGCTACAGGGTTCCTTGGGTCTGGGACAATCACCTGCATCCAGAGGGATTCCTCGGGGTATGGAGGTGGGGTCGAAGGCCAGCGGGATGTGGCCGCGGTACAGGTCCACGCCGCTCACCCCCCGGAGCAGGTGCTCGTAGGGCGAGATGGGGTGGGGGTGGTGCTCAGGCACGCTGCTGTGTGGGGACTTGGCAATCTCCCGGGGCGTGGATGTCAGCTTTCGGTCCTGGGATGCCTTGCTGGACGAGAGACTGCCTGTGGGGATGAGCCAAGCGCAGATGGCATCGGACCTCAGACACGGGTGTCCCACCCCCCGCATGGGGGCTGCTGAAGCTAGTGCTTAGGGGAAGTCGTTTGAGAGTGGGGTCTCTGGGGTCCCAGGAACCAGGCCTCTTTGTCCATCCATTTGCCTCTAGTTCATTTTTCCTTTTATTTACTCATTCACTCATTTGCTTCTGCTTTTTATTCTTTTAAAAAGCTCATCCATTCTTCTGTTCCCTTTTCTGCTCATTCATTCAATCAGCCAAAAATATTTATCATGTGATATGCCTAGCGCTTTCTAAGAGCTGGGGCTCCCTCACCAAACCAAACAGGAAAACCCTGGCCCCCATGGTGCTGACAGTCAATGCAGGAGGCAGATGACCAACTAGTCATCAAAAAAGAATTTCAAAGTAATAAATGCTCTGAAGAAAAATTTAAGCTGTGATAGAATGTGACCAGAATAGTGAAGGGGGAGAGTGACCATAGGTAACCTGGCAATGTGACATTTGAACAGAGTCCTGAAGGGCAAAAAGAAACCAGTTAGGTAAAGATCTGAAGGGGGGACGGTGCATTTCAAGCACAAGGAAAATGCACGTGCAAAGGTCCCGAGCAAAGGAAGCTGAGTGTGGTCAAGTAACAGAGATAAAGCGATGCGATGGAAAGGCGGGTGGAGCCGGATCCTGCATGGCCACGGCGGAAAAACGCTGATTTTATTTTCCCCCTAAGAGCAGTGAGAAGTCACTAGAAAGATTTAAGCAGAACAGTGGCGTAACTCATGTAAATATTTCAAAAAAGTATTCTGGCTGCCGTTTTGGGGAGCAGATTATAGCAGCACAAGCGAGTAGTCAGGGAAGCCAGGTGGACTGGAGGCGGCAGAGAGATGCAGAGAATTCTGAGGATGGTCTGGGGACAGAACCCACAGGTTTGGCAGGTGGGCTGGCTGTGGTGGCCCTGAGGATGCGCCTGAGCTAAGGGGTGGACGGTAAGGCGGTCTTCGGAGACTAGAGCCCACGGCGGCCCGGCCCGGCCCGGCCCGGCCCGGCCCNACAGGGGTGGTGCGGAACCCTGGGGCTCCTCTCCACCCCACCTGCACCCCAGGACAGATGGAGCCCGCAGAGCAGGGTGTGGAGAGGCCCCGGGTGAGGAGAGGAGTGCGCCCAGCAGAAGTGGGCCTGACCCCCCTGCCGCCTGCTGTCCTCCCAGAGCCGCCTGGGCTCACGCAGGGGGGTGCAGGCCTGGCTGAGCAGGTGGAAGGCAAGGCCTGGTCGTCCCCCGACCCGCCCTGAACCTCCTGCCCCGTCCACGTGGAGCACACGGGCATGCGGGCCCACCAGCACCTTGTCCTGGGCAAGGGTGTTGGTTTGGCCATTCTCCATGTGAACCCCAAGATCAGCGCCCATCCCCCTGCCTCAGGGCTTGGTGCCCAGGGCCCCATTGTTACCAGTCGCCTCTTCTATGGCCCCCACTCCAGAGCTGTCTCTTATACACATCTAGATGTGTATAAGAGACAGGCCCCGCCCCGCCCCGCGCCCCGCCCCTCCTTGGGCCCCGCCTCACGCACCCTCCTGCAGGCGCGGGGTGGGCTCCCGTGTGGTCACTGGTGATCCGCGGGGTAGGTGGCCGGTGAAGGGCGCAGCGTGGTCCTCGTAGGCCAGGGGGCTCTGCCGCGGCTTTCCCAGCTCAGGCACGATGACTGGGGCCCCCCGGGGGACGGAGCCTCCCGAGCTGCCGACAGCGCCCGTCCGGCTCTTCAGGCTCTCCTCGTAGCAGGCACGCTCCAGCGCCCGGGTGTCGGCCATCACGTCGAGCGGGTGCACAGCCGGGAACGTCCGGCCCGGACTGCCGATGATGGAGCGCACGTCGTGCTTTTTGGAGCCAGTGGAGGACGTGCTGGTGTCATACTTGAGCGGGGTGCCCTGGAGGGGGGTGCGGTGCGGAGGGAAGGGGGGACGTGACCACCAGCGGCACAACCTCTCTGAGCCTCAGTTTCTTTGCTAGGAAATGGGAGAGACATCTCACGCTCCAGGGGCAGGGGTGAAGGGCTTTGCTACACCTAAGATGAGCCCACCTGCCCTTGCCCTGCCCACCCCTGGCCCCCAGAACCACCCTGGGGGCTGCAGAAGGGGGCACAAAGTGCAGAGGTCAGCCCTTCCTGAAGCAAGTGGGGGACCCTCGTTGGCCCTTGGGATTCGCTGGAAAGAAACTTAACCCCATGAGGGTAAATGCCTTCTTCCCATCAGTCTGGGACCCTCCTTGACCCACCCAAAGCCAAGCCAGAAAATCCAGCCGTAAAATCCAGTTCCACCACCCTGAGGTTCAAGTCTCAGAGGTCAGGGCTGAGGTTATGTCTGCTCTTGGGCCAGAAAGGGCAGCTGAAGGAACAGGGATCATGATGAAACTGTAACCCGGCTGCCTGGGAGAAGACCCCACCCTGACTAAGAAGGCCTGGGAAACCCAGGGTACAGCGGGCTCTGTGTCTTTGCAAGTAAGAGGACTCTGCTTTTATTCACAAATGTTTTACTTACTTTTCTTAAGAAGGGGAAATGCCCTCATTTTAGAAAGAATATTCTAGAATCAGACTGGCCTCCCTTTTGGATCTATGATGGACTCTTGCCAGTGACCCACAACTGCCTGGAGGCTGAGTGCCAAACCTGACCCCTGGCCTTCGACGGCCTTCCCACTGCTCCTGCCTTCTCCCTAGGTGCTGCTGAGCCTTGACTCAGCTGAGGCCCCCTGGACACCTCCCTACCACCTCTCAGCCATGCAGTCCCCCATGGATCTCATTCTCCTTCCTGTTCACATCTCTGAGCCTGTGAAGAGACAGTGGCCCTTAGGTCCTCAAATGGACTAGCTCCTCACAGCCAAAGTTCATCTTCCCCTTCCAGGCTGGGGCTTCTGGGGGGCCCAGGGCCACAGGCAGTGGATAGGCACAGGGATGGGGTGGGGATGCAACCTGCCGGAGGAGGCCAAGATGCGAAGATGCTACAGATGTAAGGACATCTGGATTTGAGATTCACAATGGCCATTTACTTGCTGTGTGACCCCAGACAGGTTGTTTAACCTCTCTGAACCCGTTTCCTCACCACTAAAATGAGGACACCTCACAACACTGTTGTGAGGGTTACATAAGTCATGATGCCAAGTTCTCAGGCAGCGAGCACCTGGCTCATACTTAGGGTGCAATCAAGCTTTGTTACACCTAGCTCTGGGCTCTCAGCAAGCTTCTTGACCTCTCTGGGCCTCAGTTTTTCCATCTGAAGAATGGGGGTGATGGGTATAACTTCATGCTCAGATGCTTCAGTTGTGTCTGATTCTTTGTGACCCCATGGACTATAGCCATGACTATAGCAAGGCTCCTCTGTCCATGGGATTCTCCAGGCAAGAATATTGGAGTGGGGTGCCATGCNCTGAAGAATGGGGGTGATGGGTATAACTTCATGCTCAGATGCTTCAGTTGTGTCTGATTCTTTGTGACCCCATGGACTATAGCCATGACTATAGCAAGGCTCCTCTGTCCATGGGATTCTCCAGGCAAGAATATTGGAGTGGGGTGCCATGCCCTTCTCCAGGGGATCTTCCCAGTCCAGTGATCAAACCCTTGTCCCCCGTGTCTCCTGCATTGCAGGTGGATTCTTTACCCACTGAGCCACCTGGGAAGCCTGGGTATGACTCTCCTGGACTGTAAATACAACTGAATGAGGCCATGAGTATAATATAAAGCCCCTGCTATGGACCCTGGAATGGATATAATGACAACTCAGTAGTGAGCAGCTGAGGCCTCAGTTTCCCCATTTGCAGGGGCCAGAGCCCTGCCTATTGGTATCCTCTGCCCCGACCTTGGTCCCCATACCTGCGTGATGGAGCCCTCCTTGAGCGGCCGGGGGGCCAGGGGCAGCTCGGGCGTACGCCGCAGCTCCTCCCGTGGAATCTCGTGGATGGAGCGGCCGGCCTCCTTCACCGTCGCCACCAGGCCCTCGTGGGCTGGCTTCAGCTTCAGGGGACCCAGGGCCTCCAAGGGCCGGGCCTTGTAGGCCTCAGCCAGGTCCCGAGGGGGCGGAGGCGGCGGTGGTGGCGTGCCCTCACGCTTCAGGAGCTTGGCCTCCCGGCGCTGGTAGTCTTCCTGGGCCTCCACGTAGGACCGTGGGATCCCTGCCAGGGAGGATGGGCGCTGACCCGTGTGTACTTGCCTCCCACTTTGCTCATCCTAACCTGGGGCAGATTCTGAAGCCTGACTACCTGGGTTCAAGTCCTCACTTGCTGTGTGACCTTGAGCACATGACTTGACCTCTCTGAGCCTCAACTTCTTCATATATAGAATGGAAGTATTATTAATTGAAGCACCTCACCAAGTCATTCACATTCAGTGGGATGATACAGATACAAAGCATGTTAAAAAGTACCTGGCTTGCCACTGACCAGCCAGGAGAATGTGGGTGTCTTCCTTTCGGAGGCTGTTCCATAAGATGATGAACAGGGAGCGCTTGGGGTAGCACCCAGCACAGAGCACAGGAGATGCTCAGTAAATGAGAGTGAAGGGTGATGGGCAGTAGTTTGCTTTCAAGTTTGGTTTTCATGCCTTGCTCTGCCTTTCAACCTGCACCCGTACCTGTCATGTACACGTGTGTTACATGCCTTCCCTGGGTGCCCACAGCACTCTGGTATGCCTCCCCTCCCCTGCCCATCTTGACTGTAAACCCGAGGGCTTGTTGCAGCTGCCACGAGGGTGTGGTGGCTGGGCACGCTGGGAGCAGAGGACAGTGTACCTTGCGTGATGGAGCCTCGGATATGATGCTGTTCTTTCAGGTGGTGGGGGCTGTGTCGGTCGGGCGGGATGGCGCGGCCCATGAGACCTGGAGGGGGCGGGCGACAGCATCGTCCCACAGCTCCCTGACCCGGCCCTGAGCAGTGTCTGGCCAGGGTCTACAGCCCCCGCCTCCCTCCAGCGGGTCCCTCCAGCTACCCAGTCCCCGAGCTGATGCTGATGGTGGTGGCAACAGAGGGCCCAGCTGGCAAGTGGCCTACTTTCTGGGCCTGTGCTACCTCCGGACGGAGCCTCAGAAACACCCAGCCTGAGCTTTCCTATCTGTAAAGTCGGGATAACTATTCCCGCACTCTGCCCAGGGGGAGCTGATGTAACCCAGCAAGAGGGGAAACCCCCAGGGCAGGTCCTACGGCCCCCGCTCCACCCCCAGAGTCGGGAGCCGGGCAGGGCACACACCTTCGATGCTGGCTGAGGAGATGGCCCGGCTGACGCGGCCCTCCATCATGTCGTAGGTGCGCTTGGGGGCGGCCGTCTCGTGGGGAGGGCCCGAGCTGCTCCTGCCGTCCTCCTTGGAGCACTGGGATACGGACATGCCACCTGGAAACCAGACCACGCTCACGATGCAGGGCAGCCCTGGGAGGCTGTGTGCACCGAGCCCAGGGCCAGCAAACTGGAGGGCTGGAGGGCGACAGCGGCTCAAACGGACCCCCGTCAGGAGGGCCCATCGGCCACGTGGCTGAAGCTGGGCCCAGCTGGGCCTTCCCGCAGGAACTCTCAGCCGGCAGTCCAGCCCAGGGCCTGCTCTGCTGGTCAGCAGGTCTGTGCCTTTGACTGTCCACAGGCATGTGAGTCTGTGCACAGACGAGCATTCGTGGGAGCAGACATGTGACGTGAACGTGCAGAACCACGTGCATGTGAGCAAAGATGCACCAGCTGAGTGTGTACACTCAGGGTTGGCACAACCATCCCTGTGTGTCAATGTGGATCTGTGTGTGTGTGTCCACTGTGAACAACGTGAGGCCACATGCAAAAAACCATGTGCATCTGTGTCCACGTGGGGAGAGTGTGTGTCTGGTTGGACGTGGGAGAGACAAGGAGGGTCCACAGCACAGGGGGCCTCATCCAGCCAGGCTGAGCCCAGAGGGCAGGCACGTCAGGCTGGGCACACGAGTGCTCGACAGGCCGTGGGTCTGAGCAGCCAGGAGGGGGGGCCCGAGGAGGCCACGGTTCAGTCTTGCCCAGTGGGCTGGGGGCTCCTGAGTCGGCCTCTCCTTCCAGGGGTGGCGGAGTCTGCGGGTATCAGAAACAAGTCCTGCACGCCCCAGGCCGGCCCCTTAGGAAAAAGGGTACCCTGGCTCTCACGGATTTCCATCACGACCCCGAGGGATCCTCAGAGCAGGAGCTCCTCCACGGGGTTACAAACTAGTGGCTGGCGGATAGATGGTATCACCGCTCCTCATTTTCCTCATAATTGATTGCTGATGTTTAAACACCAGGAGATGTCAGATAAAAATGGAGAGATCAGAAGTCTGGCTGGCGAGCTTGCACTTGTTACAGGGTGACAATCAGCTGGGCCCCTGTAGAGATGGCCGTCACTCTCAGGGTTGCCATAGTCTCCTCCCCGCCGTCTACTGCCTGCCACTGGCATCACTAGTCCCCAGGTCCCAGGAAGCACATGAGAAATGAAAAGCCTTGACAGACACCCATTCTGCAGCTGCTAAACCTAAGGCCTGCAGGGGGTCAAGAACTGATCTGGAGGCCTGAGCCGAGATGCCACCCAGGGCTCCCTGCTCACAACACCCTGCTTCCCTCTCTGTCCGCCCTTCCCAGGGCCCCTAGCCATCCCCCAGGGCACTCAGCCAGGTACTGAGGCTGGCACAGAACGCAGCTGACAGCCTGTCCCCAAGGCTGTCTCCACCACTTGGTAGCAGAGAGAGGCAAGTGCCTAAGCCCCACAGTACCACCTCTGCTTCCCAGGACCCAGTGGGCCATGGGGGCTGGGGGCTGGGCCGGTGGAGGCGGATAGTGAAGAAAAACCACCCGCCCATTGGAGGAGAAGCAATTTGCGGCCCTACAGCTGCCAGCGGCTGAGAGGGTGCCCATTAGCGGCTTTTATCTCTGCACCCCTGGGTGCCCAAGGCTGCCAGGAAATTGACATCTCAGCCCTTGATTCCCTTAATTCCTTCCAGGCAGGGCTCCCGGGTGGGGAAGCAGAACCCAGGAAGGGTGAGTGGAGTGAGGAGCACTGAAGTGGGGGGCCTAGGGCATGAGGGGGCGGCGTGTCACTGGTTACCGCCAATGCCTGCCACCCTCGTGCCATCAATCAGAGAGCACAGCCTTTGCCAGGGCCAGAGACCTAGGGGTGTGAGCTGGGGGCTCCTGCTCCCTGGGCCTGTTCTCCCACTCGCAAGGCTGGCCCTAAGTCTGCTTCCTAAACTGTAAAGAACTAGGCAGAGGTGGGAGGCAGCTAAGGCTGATCTTCACCTGCTCTGACTTACATACCCACCTGACTTACATACCTACAGGGACGGGGAGGTCATCACCTCTCTGTGCTTCCTGGTGTCACCCCAGCCCTGCCTCGTGAGGAACCCACCTCAATGGACCAAAGACTCTCCCCACCCCAGTCCCAGGGCTCCTGTTCTCTGAGGGGTACAGAAGAACCAATGGACACCATTGTACCTCAGCTCCCACACCTGGAAAATGGGAAGACACTCCTTCACCTCGGCTCTCAACCACACACAGCTGACAGGAGGGCAACACACTCCCCCAGACTTGTTTTCTGAAGACATCTGGCTGCCCTTTAACCCCAACCATATTTTCTGGAAACTTTTCTCTTGACCAGCTCCAGAAACACCAAAGTCTGGGGTTTGGTTAAGTAAGCCACAGTGGATACAGACAGGTTTAATGACAAGATTAACAAGGTGACTTTCCATTTGCACCTGGGGAGGGGGGGGTTGTCCTGAGAGCCTTCTGAGGGGGTTTCATCTGCTGGACCCCCAGCCCCTGGCATATGGGTGGCCCCTAGTAAACATCAAGTGACCAGAAGAACAACCACCTGCAGGTCCCCATCGGTCCTCTGCCTCAGGAGTCCTTGCCGGACATCAAAGAGCCCTGAACGGGACGGCCCGCCCAGCCCCTGCCTGCCCACCAGCTTCTCATAGCCATGGCGGCATCACTCACCCTCGTAGGACAGCACGTGGCCCTTCTTGCCCTCATAGATGACGTGGCCCTTGGGCAGGCCATCCTCCCGGCTGCGGTCCAGGCGGCTCGGGCTGTCCTCACCAATGATCCTGGTGATGGTTCCCTTGTACAGGACATCGGCCGGCGTGCCCTGGGGGTGCGGAGGCGGGTGATCACCTGCAGGCTCTGGCCAGGGACTGCACCCACCCCCAACTCGCCAGACATGACCAGGACGTGTGCACGTGCGCCTTCCAAATCACACATGCGGCTTCAAAAGGGAAGGCAGAGGGAATTCCCTGGCGGTCCAGTGGTTAGGACTCCATGCTTTCACTGCCGGCACCAAGGTTCAATTCCTGGTTGAGGAACTAAGATCCCGCAAGCTGCCGTGTGGCCAAGAGAAAAAGAAAAAATGGGGGAGGCAGAGCCCTCCAGAACACAACCACATGGAACAAACATCAGCGATATTATTAATAATAAGCTCTGAACCCTGTACAAGTATTGAGTCATTTAATCCTGGAAACAACCCTGAGTCAGGTATTACTGTGCCTATTTCAGATGAGGAAACCGAGGCACCAAGACACCAGGTAGCTTCGCCCAGGGTCACCTGGCTAAACGAGGGCAGAGCCAGGCTGGGAAGCCAGGCAGTCTGGTCCCGGGCCTGTGCTTCTACATGTACTAAGTGAACTGTACTTTCTCAGAGCCTGGATGCTTGGATGTCAGTCCACATGCCTGTGACCACGTGTCGCTCCCCAGATGAGAATGGGGACTCACATCAGGGCGGGACACCAGAAATCTGAGCTCTGACACAGGGTTTCTCAACCTTGGCACTGTGACCTGTGGGGCCAGATGCTCCTCTGTGGTGGGGGCCACCCTGGGCACTGCAGGACGCTTAGCAGCGCCCCTACCCCGGCACCCTGGGCTCTACCCACTAGATGCCATGTGATCCCCTCAACCTGGCCCTCCGGGCACGACAATCAAAGATGTCCCCAGACATTGCCCAGTGTCCCCTGGAGGATAAAACTGCCCCCATCAGGAACTACGGCCTTAGAGGGAGTGTGCTTCCTATTGGGGGGTGTATTCAGGCAGACAGAAGATAGTCCCATGAGGTAGCATCCTGACTTGGGTGACTTCCAAGAACATGAGCGTGAGGGTCAGAATATGAATCTCAAGTCAGACTGCTGGATGGCAAACAGTAGCTTTACCAACGAGTTGCTGTGTGACCTCTGTCAAGTCACTTTGCCTCTCTGAGCCTCAGTCTATACATCTGCAAAACAGACGCAATCTCTGTCTACGACTCTCGAAGGCACTTGGCACAGACAAGCTGTCCCCAGATCAAGACGTCTCTCTTCTCTTTCTATGAATCCAAGAGCCGATTCAGAGATGAGAGTCTGACCGTGTGCCAAGCCTGGGACTGGTGCCCTTCGAGTCTCCCCATGGGAGCATCTCTGCCAAGAAACATCCTTCTGTGGGGTAAGGGCAACTGGCACCCCCTGGGCTTTTATCCCAAATCCTGGTCTTCAAGGAGGAGAAAAACAAAACGCCCTGACAGGTCTCCAGACAGGTGTCCCCGGACGTCTCAAAGCAGACACCCTAGATAGGATCCCCTGGTCACACTTTAGAAGGCTTGTGCACAAAGAGCGTAGGATAAATGGGCTTCCTTTTGGGTGACGGTCCAGTGGTGGGCAGTCACCTCTCTCCTCAAAAGGGCACAGGGCAGAGGAGCCCACTGCATGTCATCAGGAAAGGCCTCTCCAGGGGCAGGGGACACAAGCACACCCATTATAAGTCTACGTGTGCACGAGTTTGTGTGTGTTTGTGTACATGTGAGTCTGTGTGTTTGTGTTCCCTGCACAGATTTCATCACCACCTGGTTGAGAGGCTGTGGGAAAGTCTGACCCACAAACATCTGGCAGCTGCCACCCTCTGCCGACAACCATCACAGGGGTGTGAATGACCAACACGGCTCGGGTCACGGCCACCTGGAAAGCAGAGGCCGACGGATGCCCAGGCACTTCAGGTGGCGACCTTTAATCCCAAACCACTCTACGAGAATGACTCAGCAGGACTTCCCTGGCTATCTGGTGGTTAAGACTCTGCACTTCACACGCAAGGGGTATGGGTTCAGTCCTGGGTTGGGAAGTTAAGATCCCACATGCCAAAAAAAAAGTGATTTAAGAATCCCTACTCTGTATGAGTACTGATAACTGAACCTCCAATAGTTTGGCCACCTGATGCAAAAAGCCGACTCATTGAAAAAGACCCTGATGCTGGGAAAGATTCAAGGCAAAAGGAGAAGAGGGTGACAGAGGATGAGATGGTTAAATGGCATCACTGATTCAATGAATATGAACTTGGGCAAACTCCGGGAGATAGTGAGGGGCAGGGAGGCCTGGTGTGCGTGCTGCAGTCCATGGGGTTGCAAAAAGTCAGACACAACTTAACGACTCAACTCAATATGAGAATGACTCAGCGAGAGACAATTTTACCAAAGGGGTTTCGAAACTGAGTCAGGGTCGTCGGTCCCCTGTCTGGGTGTGTGGCCTGCCTTTGGCCCTAGGTACCTGGCAGCTGCCTTCGTAAGCTGGTGATTTCAAAACCGACAGGTCTTAGAGAAACTTGAAGGGTGAGGGGGGCCCCCTCCGTGGTGGGATCTGAGGCCTCTGGGGTGCGAAGACACCTCACTGTCAGAGCCTGCAGCCTGAAGTTTCATCATTAAGACACGGAGGGGGTGCTCTTCCCCGGGCCCAGAACGCTGTTCCCTGAGGTTCCTAAAGGGGCCACATCTCTGAGAGGTCTCCCCCAGCTCCCCTGTCTATGTGGCCTCGGCAGCATTGGATGCTCTCAATCGCAGTGTTTGGCTCAAAGTCTGAAATCACCGCTCAGTTTTCACCGGTCTGCCTCCCTCCACTACCCTGCCAGCTCCTTGGGGGGCCTCGAGGTTTTTGTTCAGCACATTAAATGCCTGGTTCCCAGGAGAGAAGATGAACGCTCACAGAACAAGTGGGTACCCCCAGGAAGCCACCCCATCCACTGGGGCGGGGGCCACACAGGATGCCGGCGGGGAGTGGGTGGGCTGCCCACTGCTTTGTCCATAATCAGGGCCACGTCCAGAATGCCGCCTGCAAGTCCCACCCTGGTCCCGCGTGCTGTGGCCCCGGACACCTACGTGGGTGATAGAGCCGCGGTACGTGATGGGGCTCTCGGAGGGGACCCGCGTGCTGGGGGTGCCCTTGGTGATGCTTCCGCCTGGAACTGAGCCCAGAGACGTCCCTGGAAGACATGAGACACAGGGCTTAAGAGCTGGGCCCAGAGCCATCCCAACTGTGCTCCTGGTGACATACAAGTTTCACCCCCTCCACTTGCGGTGTCTCAATGCAGAGTCCTCCTATCCCTAAATGGAGACAGACACTTGGGAAGAGAGGCTGCCAAACCCTCTGGGAGCTGACACTTCTCAGCCAGGGTTTGGATAAGGGGTCCCATTCCTGCCTCGATGCTCCCTGGGATGGAGGGGCAGCCACAGGGATGAGGGCAAGACACCGTGCCTCATGACCAGTTCCCACGCCCTCACCTCTCAGGACGGATGTCTCCTGGGCCGTAGGCACCCCCAGGCTCTCAGGGGGTCCGGCCTGGCCCCGTGGGGACAGCTGCTCCTGCTTCACTCCGCTGAACGGTGCTGGGGATGGGCGAGAGCAGTGAGCAGAGCCACAGGGCAGGGATTTGGTGGCATGGCCCCCACCCCCCGCCCTACCCAGGGGCTGGGGGTCCTCCCCCACATGCTTAGGCCAGAGTCCCAAAGGCCAAATTGCCCTCCCTCACCCCTTGACACAAAGGGTGGGAGACGAGCCTCGACCGTCAAAGCTGGGGGGTCTGGATCCTTACTCAGCTTCTTGGGGTCCATGGCGAGGGGCAGCCCCATGGCGATGGGGCCCACAGGGGCCTTGGCGTGCTCTGAGTATGGGACGTGGAGCTGCACCGACATTCCCTGTGAGGGCAGAGGTCGTGGGTCCCAGAGGCTTCAACCAGGGCTTCCTGACACCCGCTTTCATGAGTGCGCAAGAGGAGGGGAACCTCGGGACCACACACTTGAGCCACAGGCCCCGCTGCTCCTCTGAGTGACTGTGGACAAGTCACTGCCTCTCCTGAGCCTCAGGGCCCTCACCCGTGTGGTGGCCATCACGACCTGGCTTAAAGGAAATGGTGCCCACAAGCATCTGGGCAAAGTGGAAGCCTTGCCCCTGCCCTGAAACACATGGCAGCAGGTCAGGGAGATGAAGGGGCAGGCAGACCAAGGCTTTGCACATGCTGGTGCTGGGTGTCTAGTGAGCGTGCTCTTCCATTTCACAGGGAGGTGCAGAAAGGTCAAGTAACTTGCCGAAGGCCGCACAGTCTGGATGCAGTGCCCCCGCTCTTGAATGCCCCATGGGGTGACTTCCCAAGGTCCTGAAGCCTGGGGCAGGCTACAGCCAGCTTGGACCCATCCACTTGGGTGCCTGGCCCCTACCCAGACACCATCGGTCCCAGCGACCCCTCCCCCAACTGTACAGATGGAAAGGCCAAACCCTTGAAAGAGGAAGAGGCTATTCTCTGGGCACCAGCTGGCACAGGTATTTCTGGGGGGCTGGCCCTCCCACCTCACCTGGGAGATGGCCCCCATTTGCCTCTCGAGGATGCTGGGGTGCTTGGTGGAGGAGATGAGGGGCGGTGGGTTGGAGATGGTGGGCGGCCGTGGCAGGACGGGCCGGGTGCTGTCGTGGAGGCCCAGGGGCAGCGGGTGACCTGCAGGGCACATGTCTGTCCTTCATGGGGCTCCAGAGCAGTCAGAGATACAGCCCCCGGGGCTGCTCCCCACCCTGCCCGTCTCGTCCAGGGGAGAGCCTGTCCACACAGGCGCCCCCACTGCTCCTCTCCCACCTCTGCCCTGAGGAGCTGTCTGCATCCTTGGCTCAGACACCACTATGTCCACCCACCCCACCTCCCTCCACCCACCCCACCTCCAGGTCCTGGACCAGGTCACTCCACTCTCCCTAGACTCCTTAACTGGTCCATCCCTCCTTTACCCTCCAATAGTTCATTCCCCTCACAGGAACCAAAAGGATCTTTTTCAAAGTCTACTGGCTCACCTGCTCTCCCCGCCTCCCCTGCTGTGACCCTTCTATGGCTCCCCACTGCCTTCAGGGTAAGATATTAGCCTGTGACACAGCTTTCAGGTTCACCTGACCTTGCGGGTGTGGCCTCCCCAGGCTCACTGGGCACTGCGCTTCCACCATGGCAGTCTGATTCAGCGTCTCAAGCTTCGCCTGCTCTTTCCTGCCTCCGGACCTTTGCACATGCTGTTCCCACTGCCTGGCATACCCTTCCCTGTTTTCCTGGCTCTTTTGGCTCATAAATCCTGCAGGGTCAGCTCTGCTGAGGATGACCTTTGCTAATTAAAGTCCTCATCCACCTCTAGCCTTGCCCCTTCTATGGCTGGTAGGGCCCAGCAGGACTGGGAACCTCAAGAAAGATCTAAATCCAGCCTGACTATATTTGTAAGCCAAAGCTGTCTCCTCCCCTCCTTACGCCTTTCTCTCGACCTGCTCATTCTCCAGCTGCAAGTCACTGGTGGGGGCTGGTGCTCCCACTCCAAACCTGCCTCTCTCACCATCAGCTCAAGCACCTCCTATGGCTCCCTAGTGCCAGAGCTTCTGTTGTCACGCTGGAGATCCCTCAAACCTCAACGGAGCCCCCCCTTCCCTTCATTGACCAAACCATCCCTCCCATTAGGACCCGTCAGATTCTAAGATCCTTCTGCATGCAGTTCCAAGCAGTGCCCAGTGACTGGTGGGTGACTGGTGGTACCCAGTGATTGCCTGCTGGCTGACTCGTGGAGGCGGCCAGGCTGGGGTGAACTACTCACCAGGTGGGGCATAGGAGAAGGCCAGGGGGTCAGGGGCATGCGGAGAGGCCTTGATCACCTCGCGAGGGGGCACGGGGAAGGGCAGGCCTGACGTCCAGCACGAGGGGTCCGCAGGCAGCTTCTGGCCCTCAGCTGCAAAGGCCGGGAAGAACACAGGCTTCTCTGCTGAGGGGTGAGGCAGGGCAGGTGGTCAGCCACGCTCAGCTAGCCCTCGGACTCCCAGCCCTGGCTGCCCTGCTCAAACGAGCCCCACTCCCCTTGCCTGCAGCACTGGCCTCGGCCAGAGGAGGGTCCCAGCCAGCACTGATGGGGAGGCGGGGGCTCCTGGGGTGGAGCTCCCCCAAGTCTGCAGACCAGGCACCACTCTGACTCTGCTAATGTCCCTCTGAGCATGAGTGTGCCTTGGGAGTGGGCTGGGGGCCTCTCTGTGACCCTTGATTTCAGCCCTGGAAAGACACAGGCACTGGCCCAGCCCCAGGTGAGCAAGGGGCCTGGACAAACCTCCCAACCAGGGGACGGAGGCGGCAGCGAGGGGCCCACCCATCGCCTGACCTTGCATGTACACTTGTACCAGAATGTGGTCACGTCTACCCACTTATTTATCATCTACAGCAGAGCTGAGGAGTTGCGACAGAGACTGGCCCGCAAAGCCTGAAATATTTACTATCTGGCCCTTTCTGGAAGAGGCTTGCTGATCTCTTTAGATGATGAGATGGTCGGAACAGTTTGCTGAGACCCGTGTACGTGTGCTCTGGTGGGTGCGGCTAGGAGCCCACATGCTTGGGATGACAGCACGCGCAGGTCAGCCTGTATACTAGCGAGTTCCACATCCAGGCACTGGGCCGGGTGTTTCGAAAGCACAGACTCAACGAGCCGCCTCGCAGACTTGAGAGGAAGAGAGCACCCAGGCCCGGCATTATAGAACGGGAGCTGAGTATGGACACGTTGATGGACTTATCTCGGGTTGCCAGCAAACATTTGGCCAAGTCAGGACTTGACCCCTTGACCTCACGGCCGCTGCAGCAGCAGATAACAGAACAGCTCTCCCATGGGGGCTCCAACTAAGGGCACTGTGTGGACTGACTTGTTCATCCTCCTAACACCCTTCCAGGAACTGAGGAGGATTATCCCCATTTTGCAGATGGGAACACAGAGGCTCGGAGAGGCAAAGTCACCAGGTCAAAGGCTCAAAGCCAGCGAGCAGGAGCCCTGAGCCCAGGTAGATGTGCTGCAGGCTGTGACCTTAACCTTCGCAACACACCCTGAGCACCAGGAGAGGAGCAACGATCGACCCTGGATTCTCAGGCCTGAGAACTGCCTGCAGACACAGCCAAAGACCAGGCCATCTTTGCAGTGTTCTCCTGTGGCCTCGCGCTGCTGAAATCAGCCCTAAGCACCAAACCTCTCCCTTGAGACTTGGTGTCAGGCTGGAAGACCCATGGGAGCTGGGGGGTGGGATGGGGGGACCGGGGAGTAAGCGGCTGCTAACAACCTGGGAACGCTGGGCCTGGGATGGGAACGGCAGGCAGGTGTCCTCCCTGGGGCCACCTCCAGATGACGAAGGGGTGAGGTTCTGAAGACCTAGCCAGGTGAGCGGGAGCATGCTGGCAGCGATGAGAGGTGCCCACTGTGGGCCCAGCAGGTGGGGTGGAGGCTGTGTGTGCTGTACACCCTCCCCGTCTCTCCTGGGAGAGACAGAGCTCCTGCTGGACCTATGTGCCTGCTGGTGGGGGTAGCCCGCAGGAGGGGGGTCACACATGCGGGCAGTAACCCAGGTAGGGGTTCTTACACTCAGTCTCCTCTAATGGAGCACCTCTCGAGGGCCTGCACCGGGCCCAGAAAAATCCCCAGATGCCCTGGATGGCGCTCATCCAGCAACCCGACCCTGTGCGCACCCGGGCTGCTCTCTCCAGCTCAGCCCCGGCTGCGGTGGGAGGGGGCAGGAGGCCTCCGGTCCTGGAAGGGAAACTTGGGCCCTGGCCAGGCTGGGCGGGTGGCCGAGAGCCTGGAGAGACAACCTGTTCCTCCAGCTGGGCCCGGGGAGCCCGAGGTGTGGGCGGAGCCAGGGGGCAGGGGAGTGGGAGAGACCAGAGGTGGAGCTGGCTGTCAAGCTCACGCATGTGCCTGCGGGTGCTAGCTGCAGGACAGGCCACCATACCCGACGGCAGGTGCGCCACCTCTGGTGCCGCCGAGCGATTCCAGGAAATGGTGCGGCCCTCCGCCGTGCCAACTGGCCGAACGCCAGACTCAGAAACCAGCGGGGAGGTGGCTCACCTTCTCCCGGGACAGGGCCTGTGACCCGTCCCAGCAGGCTCTGCCTGGCCCTGTGCGGTGTCCAGCCACCCAAGCGCAACCTGACCTGGCTCAGATCTGGTGCTGGCCGAGGCTGTGTGGGCCCCTGACGTTGCCATGCGGCTACCCCGCCCTGGGTTAGTGCCCTGGCCCTCGAATGTCCTTCCAGACCAGACCCCATGTCTCACACTACACTCTTGCCCAGCAAACCTCACCCCCACCATGGGGAGTCCTGGGCCCAGCGTGGGTGACCAGCAGGGTCTGACACCCTGCTTTCAACCCCACACTCGGGTTCCTCAGCAGGTTCCACTGGCTTTGCCTCTAAAACAAAATCCCAAGGCACCCCCACCTTCCTTCTATCTCCATGGTCACCCATATAGTCCAGACTGCCACCACTGCTGGCCGGGAACAGCGCTGTGCCTTCCTCCATCTGCCCACAGCTCCCTGTAGCCCTTTCTTCCCAACAATGGTCAGAGAAAAGAAATCTTTTCAAAATAGAAATTGGACTGCCTGACCTCTCCTCAGTCCCCAGCACACACACACCCTGAAAGTTCCTCTTGCAAAGGCTTTCTTTTCCTGCACCCGAGACCAAACGTCCATAGAACCACAGCCTGCAAGGCCCTACACCATCTGGTCCCCATCCCCCATCCTCCCCTCCCCTCTCCCCAGCCACCATGACCTCCTGGGAGCTCCACCGACATACCAAGCTTGTTCCTGCCCCAGGGCCTTTGCACATGCTGTTCCCGGTGCCTGGAATGCCCTTCCCCCAGATCTTCCCACCACTGCCTTATCCTGGTCTTGGAGACCCCTTTCCTGAGCCCCTCGTCACTCACTCCATTTTGTCTCATTCGTTCCATGAACTACCCTGAGGTCATCTTGCTTCCTTACGTGTTCCCCTGCCTAACATACTCTCATTCACAAGAAGGGCGGCTGCCCGGAGGAGGAAGTTCATCCTGCTCACTGCCAGACCCACACTACCCAGGCGTAGTGCTTGGCAATGGTGGGTGTTCAACACATGTCCTGATCCCCTGGCCACATGCTGGATGGATGCATGCCCGTCCACGTGGGTGGCATCTGAGACTTCCTATGGCAGGTGAAGGTAGCCGCAGGGAGACAGGTGGGGGTGGGCCGATTAGCCGGGGGGGTGTCTGGCAGACCCCTTTCACTTGTGACACGTGGAGCTGGCCTCCTTTAGGGACAGCCCTGCTTTTGTCCGCAGACACACAGCACCGCCCTCAGGGAGGTCCATGGCCAAGGGCCAGCCTGACTTTCTAGAGACGGCAAGATGCTGTACCAGAAGTTGCTCGAGGTGATGGCGTAGATGGCCCTGGCCACCCGAGTCTGTCCCTGGCTGTGTTGGACAGGGACGGTGCCTGGGGTCCTGCTGCCCTCAGACCCCTAGAGCAGCCCTCAGGAACCTGGGCTAGCACAGCATGGGGGGAGCCTTTGAGGGGAGGGGGTCAGCCCCCATTGCTTGTGGTGTGACAGGCTGATCTGGGATGGGTGTCCCTTAGGGATATAGGCTTGAGACTTCTTGGGGCTGGTGGGGAGTGGGGCAGAGATAGAAGATCCAGNCATCTGTTTTTTAAGGCTTTAAAATACATTGGACAATATGAGTAAGTCAAATTGTCACAAATACCTAATTCAGTTTGAAAAATAGTATGACAACTTTTATCACAACAAAATCCAATACTATTTTCCAGCTTATTTCACCCATCCCATCAGTGTCAAAAAATGTACTTCTGGTAGCTTGTGTTCAGTTCTCAGGCCTAGGAAAAAACAGTCTACTCTGTTGGATTTCTCTTCCTGTATGATTACCTAAGCAGGTAGAGCTCTTGGCCAACTGAGAGAGCCACATCCCACGTATGCAGACAAGCTGCTTTCTGCCTTCCAGCTCCCTCACAGCATTCCTCCTGTACTTAACTTTCTTTAAAGCCCACACATACTCTTTTTCGCTGTTCAACTGATTACCTTCCATGCTGGTCAGTGCGCTCTTCAGTTAACTAATTTTAGCGTATTAGGAATTCTGTAAGCCTTTGAATTATGTAAGTAATGGAACCAAATAAAACATGTATATTTATGATAGATTTCTAAAGTCACTTTATTAAATTTCTGTGAGACATAGGTGATGTTCAAATTCTTTGAAAACTTCTTTAAGGAATTTTTTTTGTTTTCATTTTTCTTGTGGCATGTATAGATGACATGTGCTGATTTGAATGGGGAAAAGGCCAAGAAATCAAGCTTAAACTATGAGCCAGGTAAATATTATCAACAGCTATTAAGGAAATCCTGCAATCCATTAATACATTCCACTAACATTTACTAAGCCTTTGCTACATGCCATGCACTATACTAATTATTGAACAAAGTAGACAAGCCATGGTTCCTACCCTGGACTTTACAGTGTAGTATAGAACAGTCATGCCAGTATCACAACACAATATAAGTGCAATAAAGGAGGTAAGTACAAAGTCCACTGGAAGCATAGGGGAGACAAGGAAGCTCTAACAGANGGGAGAGACCAGAGGTGGAGCTGGCTGTCAAGCTCACGCATGTGCCTGCGGGTGCTAGCTGCAGGACAGGCCACCATACCCGACGGCAGGTGCGCCACCTCTGGTGCCGCCGAGCGATTCCAGGAAATGGTGCGGCCCTCCGCCGTGCCAACTGGCCGAACGCCAGACTCAGAAACCAGCGGGGAGGTGGCTCACCTTCTCCCGGGACAGGGCCTGTGACCCGTCCCAGCAGGCTCTGCCTGGCCCTGTGCGGTGTCCAGCCACCCAAGCGCAACCTGACCTGGCTCAGATCTGGTGCTGGCCGAGGCTGTGTGGGCCCCTGACGTTGCCATGCGGCTACCCCGCCCTGGGTTAGTGCCCTGGCCCTCGAATGTCCTTCCAGACCAGACCCCATGTCTCACACTACACTCTTGCCCAGCAAACCTCACCCCCACCATGGGGAGTCCTGGGCCCAGCGTGGGTGACCAGCAGGGTCTGACACCCTGCTTTCAACCCCACACTCGGGTTCCTCAGCAGGTTCCACTGGCTTTGCCTCTAAAACAAAATCCCAAGGCACCCCCACCTTCCTTCTATCTCCATGGTCACCCATATAGTCCAGACTGCCACCACTGCTGGCCGGGAACAGCGCTGTGCCTTCCTCCATCTGCCCACAGCTCCCTGTAGCCCTTTCTTCCCAACAATGGTCAGAGAAAAGAAATCTTTTCAAAATAGAAATTGGACTGCCTGACCTCTCCTCAGTCCCCAGCACACACACACCCTGAAAGTTCCTCTTGCAAAGGCTTTCTTTTCCTGCACCCGAGACCAAACGTCCATAGAACCACAGCCTGCAAGGCCCTACACCATCTGGTCCCCATCCCCCATCCTCCCCTCCCCTCTCCCCAGCCACCATGACCTCCTGGGAGCTCCACCGACATACCAAGCTTGTTCCTGCCCCAGGGCCTTTGCACATGCTGTTCCCGGTGCCTGGAATGCCCTTCCCCCAGATCTTCCCACCACTGCCTTATCCTGGTCTTGGAGACCCCTTTCCTGAGCCCCTCGTCACTCACTCCATTTTGTCTCATTCGTTCCATGAACTACCCTGAGGTCATCTTGCTTCCTTACGTGTTCCCCTGCCTAACATACTCTCATTCACAAGAAGGGCGGCTGCCCGGAGGAGGAAGTTCATCCTGCTCACTGCCAGACCCACACTACCCAGGCGTAGTGCTTGGCAATGGTGGGTGTTCAACACATGTCCTGATCCCCTGGCCACATGCTGGATGGATGCATGCCCGTCCACGTGGGTGGCATCTGAGACTTCCTATGGCAGGTGAAGGTAGCCGCAGGGAGACAGGTGGGGGTGGGCCGATTAGCCGGGGGGGTGTCTGGCAGACCCCTTTCACTTGTGACACGTGGAGCTGGCCTCCTTTAGGGACAGCCCTGCTTTTGTCCGCAGACACACAGCACCGCCCTCAGGGAGGTCCATGGCCAAGGGCCAGCCTGACTTTCTAGAGACGGCAAGATGCTGTACCAGAAGTTGCTCGAGGTGATGGCGTAGATGGCCCTGGCCACCCGAGTCTGTCCCTGGCTGTGTTGGACAGGGACGGTGCCTGGGGTCCTGCTGCCCTCAGACCCCTAGAGCAGCCCTCAGGAACCTGGGCTAGCACAGCATGGGGGGAGCCTTTGAGGGGAGGGGGTCAGCCCCCATTGCTTGTGGTGTGACAGGCTGATCTGGGATGGGTGTCCCTTAGGGATATAGGCTTGAGACTTCTTGGGGCTGGTGGGGAGTGGGGCAGAGATAGAAGATCCAGAGAACAAGAAACCAGACCCCACCTGTCTCCTGACCTTGAACTTCACGTGGTAACAGTAAAGCACGCCCCGGGCAGTTGCTGCAACACAGCTGCTCGGGGAATCACTCACTGGCTCCCCAGCGAACCCAGTGACCTCGGCCTGGAATAAGGTCAGGGTGAAAGCTGGAGAGGGCAGTGCTTCCTGCCCAGGCCCAGAGTTGTTGCCAGCTGGCGCTGAGCCTCATGGTTCTAGACGCTCACGTGTGGACTGAATCACACGGAACCAGAAACAGTCACAGACGTGTTTTCGTATACGCACAAAGCTTGTGGAAATTTTGAGAAGTTACCAGTGTTGAGAAACTCTTAAGATTTCACATGAAAAGATGGATTTCTAGCTTCTCTGAAGGAACAACCCACAACCCCAGGCCTGAATTGCCACGTGGTGACTCTTGGCTGAGGCCAACGTGAGCCCACTTCAGAAAGTGCGTGAGCTCTGCATGCTGCAGTCCCCACCACCCCCTACTGCCTCACTCCCACGTATTTCACTCATTAACTTGGCCTGCCCTGCCACCACAGCCATGGAGTTGGGAACAGCTGCTCGGCATACACAAAAGGCCCCTTATGCCCGCCCATCAGCCCCCTCTCCCTCGGATTCCCTCAGCCACTGACACACACTTACCCTCCTTCTCGGCGGGAGGCACAGGACTCCTGCTTTTGCCTCGAGGGCTGTTGCTGGGCGGCTGGGGGGTGTCACCCTCCGGCTGCAGGTGCTGCGACGGTGGGGGGGCAGGGGGAGCTGGCTTAGGGGGAGCTGCTTCCTCCCGGGGTGGCTCGTGCACTTTGGTGACCTGCTGGGGGAAAGCCAGGAGGAGAGAGCGTCTTTACAGGCTGTCTGCAGGTCCCAGAGAGTAGGGAAAGCCTTCCAGGCCCCCTGTGTGTGACCAGCCTCGAAACTGAGGCCCAGGAGAGGTAGCAACACGCCCAAGGGCACACGGCTTAAGGGCCAGGAGGGGAGGGCTTTGTGAAAAGTGTAGGGGGTGTGCCCAGCCATCCCGGGTGCCTGGCTGTGGATGGGGAGCCCTCATTACCCTGCCCCTAGCCCCTTCCCCCTTCCCCAAATTTCTAGGGGTCTCAGAGAGATCAGAGTTGACAAACGGGACAGTGCCCAGCTGTGGGGAGCAGGCAGCACAGACTGGCATTCCTTGTGCCCCTCACTCAAAAAGCCCTGGTCAGCTTTGAGTCTTTCAGCCCCCAGCCCCCAGGTGCACTGGAAGGCCAGGCTCACGTCCTGGGAGAGGGCAACGTCTGTATGAGTGTGCTACGTCGCTTCAGTCGTATCCAACTCTTGGCCACCCTATGGACTGTAGCCCGCCAGGCTCCTCTGTCCATGGGATTTCCCAGGCAAGAATACTGGAGTGGGCTACCATGCCCTCCTCCAGGGGATCTTCCCAACCCAGGGATCGAACCCGCATCTCTTACGTCTCCTGCATTGGAGGCAGGTTCTTTACCACTAGCTCCACCAATGCCTGAGCCGTTACAATTACGGGCACCTCTGAGGATCCTCCTGCTTGGCCTGGAGAATCTTCTGGACAACCCCCCAACCCCTGCAGAGGGTCTCAAGTTAACCGGTGGGACCCCGCCCTCCTCTCTGAGGTGTTGTGACAGTGGGGGGCTTCCTGCCTGGTCTGGGGGGCTCCGGAGAACCCTCGGCAGGCAGAGGTGGTATGGTGAGAGCTGCCAGGCTGGGAAGCCAGAGGGAGGACACCTGCAGGTCAGGAACTGTGGGGGCCCCCAGCCCCCCTACCGTTCCTGCCTGTCTCCGTGAGGACTCCTACAGGAAACAAGAGGTGGTGGGAAGCGGGGGGCTGCAGATGTCGGGCCTCCACCTCCCTGGCCTGCGATCAGCCTGATTTATTGTCTCCCCAACAGGAAGTGAAGGTCATGCGGGCTCTGCGGGTCCTGGCTGGGTGGGGGTCCTGGGTCATGAGAGGTGGGCCCGGGACTCACAATTGGGGGGATGGCAGCCGCCCGCTGCTTCAGCTGCTTCAGGTCCAGCGGCTTCTGGGGCGAGGCGTTGGTCCTGGTGTCGCTGGTTGGGGTGAGGAGGCTAGGCCGTGGTGACAGGAGCCTGGTGTCAGGCGGGAGGGCAGGGGGTACGGCAGAGGGGAAGGGAAACCAGTGTCAGGCCCACGGGCTCACAGCCTCTCCTGGCTCCTGCCTGGATGATGTGGCTGGCGGTGCCACCAGAAGGAGGCGAATGTCCAGCGCCAGGGAGACCTGGGGTCGGGGTGGGGGCTCCTCTCTCCCTCCTCTGCTCCATGCAGGCCCCACAAGGGACCAAGACCCCTCCCACCCCAGCCCAGAGGATCAAACACTCCCGAGATGGCCCAGGGCAAGGGAAGTCCAGAGAAGCCCACACTCAGGGCCCTTGGGAAGCTGCTGGGAAGCCCAAGAATCAACCTGATTAAGGCTTGGGAGGCTTAAGAGGTTCAGGGAGATGACTCATCACCCAAGTATGAGAGGCTCAGGCCCCAGGGTAGGGGCCCGGGGTATGATGCTGAGTGGGTCCTGCTTACTGGAGACGAGGACTGGGGCACCCTCCCACTCAACCAGAATGCGTGGCTAACTGGAATCTTGGCTAACCGGGCGCAAGCTCTGCGGGCACGGGGTCAGCATGTACACCGCCCGCCCTGCAGCCATAAGTGGGACTGAGCTGGGCCTGCAGGTGGCTTGTCCTTTAAAGCAAGGTCACGTCTATCTGCTGCTGACATGCACAACAGGGCAGCAACCTGCTAAGGGTGCATGGTGTGTGTGTGCACGCGCGCGCGTGTCTGCACACGGGTGCACGGAGGCGGGCTGGAAGGGCAGGGGGCTAAAACATGGTGGGATGCAGGTCACCCCAGGGAAGAGCTGCAGTGTCTCGGGTGCCCGGGGCAGAGGCTGCCCTGGGGCGTGGCTCCAGAGCTGCTCACCGGTGTCCCCTCCTTGAAAGGTCTTCAGGGATTTCCAGGACACCACAGCCCTGGCCTGGCGCCACGCCACAAGCCCTGCCTGGTTCACCAGCTGGCAAGAGGTCTCGAGGGCAGAAGCTCAGAGCCCCAGGCTCAGAGCCCCTCACCCCCGCCCCGGGGCTGCCAGCTTCCTGCCCAGCTCTCGAGTCCCAGCTGGGACCACCACCCCCTGAAGACACAGCAGGCCTGCGGGAATCAAACAGTGTGCACGCCAGGAGGATTCAGCCAGGCGTGAATCCTGAGACAGGTCAGCGAAGCCTGAGGGTCCTGTGGGCACAGCCCCTAGTGTGTGCCGTGACCATCCTGGCTGATGCCACGTGCAGACTGTGGGCACAGCCCCTGCCTTCCAGGTAAGACCCGTGACCGCCAGGGTGCAGCTCACACCACCCAGAGCTGGTCGCTGGATGCCAAGAGAGGACCATGCGCCTTCCCGCCGGCAGTGCAGGACAGACGTGTGACGCGCGGCTGAGGGGACCCCCGCTCTCTGCGGTGACGGAACCGTGGCCCGTGACAAGCCAGTCCCTCGGGTGCTGACCCCCTGCCCACATCTGCCACATGCTCAGCTGAGCAGAGACGGTCTCGGCGACACCCCGGGGCTGCCCACGGCGTGCGAGTGGCGCCAGGCTCTGAGGTCAGACTGACTTCATGCTCAGCGGGGCTTCACAGCCCTCCTGAGCAGCTCAGCCTCCCTGCTGCCCTCGCCTCTCTCGACCTCTCTGGACCCCGCTCAGGCTCGCAGGACCACCGGAGGCCTCTCCTCTGGGGGCGGCCCATCTTCACGCCCCCGGAGACCCAAGCCCAGCCTCGTTTTGCCCTCTACCCTTGGGCCAGAGCACCCTGACCAGGTCCAAGAACCGATGCTCTCACTTGTCCTGTACCCCTCACCGTCGGCTTCAAATGTCACCAGCCCAGCCTTGCTCCCCTCCTCTTGCAACTAATTATCACTGTCCACTTAAATCAACTTGTATTTGTAAACTTAAGAGTGAATACACTGTAGCCCTTCTGGAAAACGCTCTGGCATTTCCTCAGGAAGTGCATTAGAGTCACTATGAAAAGTGAAAAGTCACTCAGTCATGTCTGAGTGTTTGTGACCCCATGGACTGTAGCCCACCAGGCTTCTCGGTCCATGGAATTCTCCAGGCAAGAATACTGGAGTGGGTTGCCATTTCCTTCTCCAGGGGAATCTTCCCAACCCAGGGNCATGTCTGAGTGTTTGTGACCCCATGGACTGTAGCCCACCAGGCTTCTCGGTCCATGGAATTCTCCAGGCAAGAATACTGGAGTGGGTTGCCATTTCCTTCTCCAGGGGAATCTTCCCAACCCAGGGATTGAACCCAGGTCGCCTGCATCGCAGGCAGATTCTTTACCACTGAGCCATCAGGGAAGCCAGGGCCCAGCGTTTGCACTGCTGGGCATACACTCGTGAGAACAGACACACACACACCCACACACCAACCATTCACGAAAGATCATAGCAGCCGAAAGGTGGAAGCAACCCCCACATCCAAAACCAGGAGACATGGATAAACAAAATGTGGTATGCCCATACAGTGGAATACTACTCAGCCAAAAAGAATGACTCCAGGCTACAACGTGGATGAACCCCAGAAACACAATGCTGAGCACAAGAAGCCAGTTGCAAAAGGCCACGTATCGCATGATTCCAATTACATGAAATTCCCCCAAGAGGCAAATCCACAGACACAGAAGATGAGAGGGTGCCAGGGGCTGGGGGGTGGGGGATGCAGACTGACTGCTAATGGCCTGGGGTTTCTTTTGGGGGCAGTTGACAAAATCCTGGAATTAAACAGTGCTGACGATTATATAACTCTGTGAATGTACTAAAAAAAAACAACACACTTCAATGGCTGAATTGTATGGCTTGTGAATTATGTCTCAGTAAAGCTGTTACAAGGAAAAGATAAAGAATATACTCCTTGCTGACCACAAAATCAAGGGTTTGATATATTAAGTATATTGTTTCCATGAACAATAAAGTAATAATGCTATACTATTATCTATTGTATAAAATATTTGAAAATGCAAATTTTAAAGTTAAAATATAAACTTTTATATCTATGTAAACATAATTTTATAGGGACACAAAATATGCTTTTATGATACAAATAAGAAGCCGAGTGTCTGTGTCTCACTCTGATTGTCAGCAAACTAGGGCCTTTGCCCTGCCCTGATTCCTGTGGTTCCTTGTCCAGGCAGGGGGCAGGCAGATCTGAGGGGAGCAGGGATCACCCTCAAATGCCCTCAGCAGTCAGGGCAGGCCCAGACCCCTCTCTCTCGAGTCCCCCCTGACCCCACGCAGAGAGTCAAGAGCTTAGTGGGGGCTGCAGCCATGGGCACAGTACTTCACAGCTGACAAGATGATAGTAGTCTGACCACTCACAGCAGCCAAGAGCAAGGGCCTGGATCCTGATCTTTAACAAGCCCAAGGGGCCTGAGCCTCCCCACCACCCTGAGGGGCGGGAAGATGCCTGGCGCTCACGTGGCCCCCAAACTGCCTCATCCCACCTCCACAGCGGCAGAAGCCACCACCTCCAGGAGCTCTCCTCACAGTATTGCCCTCCCTCTGTTCTCTTTCCTTTGTTTCCTTGGAAGACAGGGCGTTTATTTTCCTCCCTAGAGACCAGAGCAGGGTAGGGGCTCTCGGAGCCTGGCACTGTGCACGTGACCTGGGCCGGGAGGGGCAGGGGCGGGGGTTGGGGGAAAGCTGGGTGGTGGGGGAAGCCGGCAACTCGGCTGGGAGCAGCTAGGGCCCTGCCCCCTAACCCTGAGGTTCAAGACTCCACCTCCCAGTTCAAATCCCACCACTGGCCAGGTGACTTGACCAACTGTGCCTGACTCGGTTTCCTCACCTGTAAAATGGGTGTGAGAACAGTCGCTCCCTCCAGTGACTGTCCTGTGGGCAGGACACGAGAAGGCACAGGAAGCCGTGACAACAGCACCTAGTGCCGAGCGGCCTGGACATCTCCTCGTCCCTGCGGGTTTGCTTCCCGCCCCAGAAGACCAGGGCTGGGGAGGGGGCAGCGCCCCAGGGGACTCTGGGTCTGCAACAGTATGTCCCTTCTCTGCTGAGCCCCCTTCCCAGATTCCTCATTATCGCTGGGCTGGGATAATCCCGGCTGTCAGGCTGGGGCTGGGAAGGCAGGATCGTGCAGATTCACAAAGGCATGGTCGTGCTGGTTTCCCACGCCCCCAAGATAAAACCCCATTCCTCGCCTCAACCCCCGGGGCCCTGTGAGGCCAGGCAGAGCCAGGACCCTATCCACATCTGTGACCTCCTCTCGTGCCCTCTCCCACTTCCCTCACTCGCTCCACTCTCTGCCACAGGCCTCTTTGCCATCTACCGAACGCAAACTCATGAGGCCATAGGATCTTTGCAGTGGCCATTCTCTCTGCCGACTTTCCCTCCGTGTCTCATGCTCTGTGTTCCCATCATCTTTCAATGTCACCTCCCCAGGCAGGTCTCCCTGACTGCCCCTCACACTCCCTCCATGACCAATCTCTCCCTCATCCACTTATCACACGAGCATTCCTTTTATTCCACTGCCGTTCCAATTCTGTACTAATCGCTCCCAGTGAAATGTAAGCTCTCTGGAGCCAGGACCCCATTTGTTGCTGCTCTCCTTGAGCTCAGGATGGTACCTGGCACACTCTGGTGCCTAGTTAATCATTTACGGAATAGAGAAGTAAAGGAGAAATTGCTGTTACATTCTTTTGAAATTCCAGGGGCTCAGTGGAAGCAACTACATTCCAACCTCCTCATGGAGTGAACTTTGGGGGCTCCTGAAGCAGTTTCGAAGGAAGGGAGCAACTCCTTTCCTTGAGCATCTTACTGTGGGCTCGGAACTCCATTATCCTCCCAGGCAGCCCGTAAGTGGGGATATCTACACCCATCTTATGGACGAAAAAACTGAGGTCCAGGGCAAGGCACTTATGAAGGCCCAGCCCTGCCAGAAAGTGCCCAGCACCGTCTCTGGGAAATGAAACAGGCGGGGGCAGGCAAGTTCAAGGCTCTGCAATCAAAGCCACTATCTCTGGCCACTGGCCAAGAAAACTCCCAGGCGGAGCTGTCTGGCAGAAAGCAATGGAGAGTAAAAAGCAGGATATGATTTTCTCTCCCAAAGCCGTACGGGCACGGGCCAGAATGCAATGCATCTTGTGTCTTGTCCAGGGACACCCAGTGGACTGCGCTGAGACTGCCAGGCGGGAGGCAGGGCTGTGGGCAGGAGGCCAGGACCTGGGGTCGCCCACCGATCTCTCTGGGGTGGTGGAGGAGGGTGGTGCTGGCTGCCAGGGCGCACTCTGACGCATCTCACCTGCGTCCTCCAGTGCCCGCCTGGCCCCGTGCAGCCGCGGCCGGGGCAGGAGGGAGGGGTGGCGGACTGCCAGCCAGGAAGAGGTCAGGAGGCTGGCCTGAGTCCAGCCTCACCCTGAGGGTGGGGGACTGGCCTCGGTCACAGAGGGCGTGACAAACCAGGTGTCCTGACTCTCAGCCCAGGGTTCCTGCTCCCGAGGGACCGAAGCCTGGACGCCCAGGCAGGAAGAGTGGACAGGAGCCAGACCCAGCCGGGGGAGAGAAGGACACATCCCTGGGTGGGGCTGAGGTTGCATTGGGAGAGGCTGGAAGTAGGCTGTGGGGCTTCAGGCCCGGCCCGAGGGGTCCAGGGGGAAGCTGTTGGAACCCAGGCCAACGCTCTGAGGTGTCCAGCCCAGGAAAGCCATGTGTACCCAAAACACAGACTCCAGGAGGCTGCTTATCAGCGTGGCTGTCCCATGAGCTCAACGCTCTTCCCGCTAAGAGCAGAAACGTGTTTCCATGACTCTGTCTCTGTGGCCAGCGGGAGTAGGGTGGAGAGCCGCCCACCCTGACCCCATTACCCAGGCACAAAGAGCGAGACTCTGGCCCAGGGCCATCTCCGGCAGATCAGGCTGCCGTGAACTCGTTCTCCAAGCTGCGTCCACTGGGAAGGAAACTTAGGACCTCCGGGCCCCCAGAAACCTGCTGGCCAGACCTCTGCTTATCCAAGAGCCATACAAGTGAGCTGAGGGTCCTGCCAGGGACCAGAGGTAGCTCACCGAACACGTGGGGACCCAGCGAGCTCTGACCAAGTCCGGTTTTCACATGAAACGTTCTAGAATTTGCCATCTCCGCATGACCCCAGGTGAATCACGGAGCAGAGGAAACGGCTCCCAGTGAACCGGTCGGATTTGAAAGTCAGATTTTCCTCCCTCTTGCGCTGCCCAGAACTTTTCCGAGAGACGTGAGAGGAGCGAAAACAGACTGCACTGTTTTCAGTCAAAATAAAAATGACCGGCCCGCCTCACTAGAAAACAATTCCTTAAGCCGCCCAGATGCAAGCGGGCGTGGATCTCCGCAGCCCTGCCCTTTGCTGCCCACATTGGGCCCCGAGTGGGGCCTGCCGGCTTCCGCTCTGGCAGGGGTCTCGGGGACCCTCAGGGACCTTCAGCAGGCAGAAGATGAACCGGCCAGGATCCCGGGCATCTGCCACTTGCCCCCATGTCCACTGCCACCAGCCTCACCAGGACATCCCCAAGGCCGCCTCACAAAGCGCATCCCTCTGCCCCTCTGGCCCTCATTAAATCTACCCCCTCCACACAGCCGGCAAGTTTCAGAGCCTGAGACACACCCCAAGTCACAGGCACAAGCTGCAGAGGTCTCACTGTCCTGAGCACAAAATGCAGTCACCCACCCAGCCCAGAAGCCCCGCAAGGCGGGCTGGTCTGCTGCATCGTGCAGGCTCAGTCCCCACCCCCGGCCTCTGCACTTGCTGGTCCCACCATGTTGAGGGTAAAACTTTGTCTCTCCAAGTCTGTTCAAGTCCTAAAAGCCACATACCTATGAATGTGAACTTCTTTGGAAATAGGCTCTTTGCAAATGCGATGCAGTTAAGAGGAGGTCCTGAGGGTGGACCGTCATCCAAGGACTGACATCCTTAAGGCAAAAGGGAAATGTGGGCACAGGGACACATGCAGAGAATGTCACGGGACCACAGAGTGACGCATCTCCAAGCTGAGGATGGCCGGCACCAAGAGGCTGGAGGCGGCGGGAAGGAGCCTTTGGGGGAGGGGCCCTGCCGATGCCTTCACGCTGGGGTGGCCCTCGGTGGCAGCAGCTCTGGAAACTAACCCATGCTCACTGTCACCCTACTTCTCCCCGCCCAGAGGCCACCGCTAATGGGGGACCCACCCCACCGATGCTGCCCTGTCCAACGTCGGAATTCCTGCCAGACGGAGGACACTTAGTGGCGGCCCCCTCTCCCTCCGAGGGCAGGCGTGGAATCGGCCTCGTGTGCCGTTGTCTCGGTACACAGGTGATGCTCAGTAAGCGCTTCCAGAATGAGGCGGCAAAGCCGGCGTACTCACCTGTTCTTGTCGCCGCCCTCGGCCTCGTCCACCTCGTCAGCGCTGCAGGTGGCACTGGAGTCACTGTCCTGGGGGGCGCCTGAGCCCTTGGCCGCGGGGCCTTTGCCCCCAGAGCCACTGGCCTCCTTCTTCTCTACCTTGAGTGCCCCCTCGGGCGCAGCCTCCACTGTGGCCTCCGGGCCCACCTTGACCTTGTCGGGCCCCTCTCCGGCAGCCTCCTCCTCGCATTCACTCTTGACGGGCTCCACGGGGTGCGCCTCGCCCGGCTCCTCCGTCTTGGCCTTGCCCACATCGGCAGCCAGCTCTGGGGCCACAGGGGGCTTCTGCTCCTCCCCCTCTTCGGTTGAGGGGGCGGCTGCAGCCTCTTCCTCCTTCTCCTCCTTGGGGACCACGGGAAGGGGCGTGGCAGGCGACTGGGGTGCTGGTGGGGGTGTGGGCGGGCCGGTGGCTTCNAAAGCCGGCGTACTCACCTGTTCTTGTCGCCGCCCTCGGCCTCGTCCACCTCGTCAGCGCTGCAGGTGGCACTGGAGTCACTGTCCTGGGGGGCGCCTGAGCCCTTGGCCGCGGGGCCTTTGCCCCCAGAGCCACTGGCCTCCTTCTTCTCTACCTTGAGTGCCCCCTCGGGCGCAGCCTCCACTGTGGCCTCCGGGCCCACCTTGACCTTGTCGGGCCCCTCTCCGGCAGCCTCCTCCTCGCATTCACTCTTGACGGGCTCCACGGGGTGCGCCTCGCCCGGCTCCTCCGTCTTGGCCTTGCCCACATCGGCAGCCAGCTCTGGGGCCACAGGGGGCTTCTGCTCCTCCCCCTCTTCGGTTGAGGGGGCGGCTGCAGCCTCTTCCTCCTTCTCCTCCTTGGGGACCACGGGAAGGGGCGTGGCAGGCGACTGGGGTGCTGGTGGGGGTGTGGGCGGGCCGGTGGCTTCGGGGGCCGGGGTGGGCTCGGTGGGGGCCGGGGTGTCCTCGGGCGGCGGGGTGGGCGGCTCGGGAGGTGGTGCATCCGTGCCTGGGGCGGGCGGCGGCTTGGGCCCATTCTGCCCCGTGTCCTTGGCGGCCTCGGTGCGGGGTGAGGGGACGCTCTCGGTGTCGGAGCTGTTGTTGATGGCGGCTGCGGGGAGAGAGCAAAGATGGGGTGAGCAGTGCCAGGGGGCGCTCAGGCTTGAGACAGGCAGGGCCCTGCCCACGCTCCTCTCACTACCCTATGACCCTGACTGTGCAGCCTGGTTCTGGGTAGGAGTTTGGGGGGCTGCGGTCCCATCCCTGGATACTCAACAGCCCTGAGGCTCCTACACACCTGGGCAGCCCGCCTGGCCCCTCCCGGGCCTCTGTCTTCCTTTGGCTGCCCTCTCCACCTGCTGGCCCTGGAGGAGCCCAGGACCTGTTAACTTCCTATCCCCGGAGTGGCTGGGTGGGTGGCCAGCACCCTACGGAGCCAGGCCAGGGGCGGCCAGGGGTGCAGGCTTTTGTTCTGGGGTCGCCTCGTTCTCATCAGAGATGCAGCCCTGGCTCTGCCCCTGCTGACACAGTGGCCTGCCGGCCTCACTTTCCCCATCTGAAGAGTGGGGAGAACAGTTCCCACCTCACAGGGGTTGCAGCACACAGGGTGACACCGCCTGTCTGCTGTTGTGTTATGACTGTCGTCCCCATAAAATGCGGCCAGTGACCCTGGAGGGGCTCACGGGGAGAGGGTCCACACCAACTACAGCCCCTGGCCTCTGTCCACAGGGCTGGTATGCAGCAGCTGCACAGTAAGTGCTGATCGAATGACAATGTGCACAGATGAAGGGAAAGGGGCCCTCAGCTCCAGACCTGGCTCCTTAGCCTTAACAACGATTCCTCTCCCTTCTTTGGGTTTCAATTTTCCTCACTTTCTACAAAATGGGGACATTTGAGACCTCCCTCCCCAACACTTGCTGTAGGGGAAATGTAAGTGGGTAAGAGTCCCAGGTGGACACACTAGTAAGAAATCAACAGAACAGTCAAGTCGAGTGCACTGATCCACAGGTGTGAGCCAGGGAACAGCATGGGGAACAGACACTACACTGTGGAGGGGGAACAGAGGCGGCCGTGGCACCAGCAGTGGCGCTCACAGGCAGAGGTGTGCTCACAGAGGTGGGGCCCCTCGTAGACAACAGGGGACCTGGGGTGCCCCCCACCCCGGCCTGGCCCTACCCCCACCCCTGTCTCTTATACACATCTCCCTNGGCGGTGTCACCCTGTGTGCTGCAACCCCTGTGAGGTGGGAACTGTTCTCCCCACTCTTCAGATGGGGAAAGTGAGGCCGGCAGGCCACTGTGTCAGCAGGGGCAGAGCCAGGGCTGCATCTCTGATGAGAACGAGGCGACCCCAGAACAAAAGCCTGGCCCTACCCCCACCCTGCCCACCAGGCCAGCCGGCCACATTCGTACCTGGGCCACTGCATTCCCCTCTGGGGACCTCGTTCCCAGAGGCGTGTAAGGCTGGAAGGAAGTGAGAGAAGGGTTAGAAGCGAGGTGACATGAGCAGCAGGTGGGGAGGGAGGAGGATTTGGGGCCAGGCAGGCAGGGAGGACCTACAACTCAGTCCCGAAAGCCCATGGCCCAGAACACTCCTGGGTGTCCTTGGACAAGTCACTGGCCTTCTCTGGTTCCCGGCTCCAGGGTCCTAGGGGTGGGGTGCTGGCCTCAGAGAGGGGCAGGGCTGGAGGGAGAGACCTTTGGGGTTGCCCGGCCCTGTCTCACCCCTCAGACGCGGAGCCAGGCCAGCAGGGGCTGCCAGTGCCCTGCAAAAACACTTCTTTCAGCCTTTACTGCCCTCAGACTCCCACCTCTCCTGTCTCTTGCCTCCCTTCAAGGCCCAGAGCAAAGGCTACTCCTCCCAGAAATGACCATCCCAACAACAGCAACACAGGCTTGCTCTGTGGGCGTTGGGCTCTGGGCAAAGTGCTTCGCAAACACAACTCACTGCCAATAACCTCTAAGTCAGAGATGATCATCACCACTCTGCTTTGCAGATGAGGAAACAGAGAGGTTGAGTCACTTGTCCCAGACCACACTGCATGGGGGCAGGAGAGGGTTGACCCCAGCATCCTGTATCCCTCACCATGGGATTCCCGACCCTATCTTCTGACTTTGGCAATGTCACTCCCTCTTTTCACATTGTCAGACCACAGGATGAAAGGGGCCAACACTGAGGTCCTCAGCCCCAGAGCCTGTGTGTTCATCTACAAAATGAGTGGTTTACGCCTGGCTCTCTCCCTTACCCAGCAACTTATCTCTGTCAGGGATTCTCAGGCATAAGCATGCCTGAGGGTCGTGAAGACTCAGATGGCTGGGCCTGCTCCCAAAACATTTCTCACTCGGTTGGTAAAGGCAGGGCCCAAGAATCAGTATTTCTGACAAGTTTAAATCCTGGTCTCCAAACAGGTCAACTGGCTTCCTTGGATGACTTTCCTGTGTCTCAGAGTCCTTGTCTATTAAATAGGGTGATGACAGCACCTGTTGGGCTGTTGTGATGATAAAAGGGAATAATTCAAGGCTGATGCTCTTATTATAACCACTGTCTTTACTGGAGAAACTACAGGGTCAAATGGATCGTTCCCCCCTCCCTTGGACTCATCTCCAGCCTGGATATAAGGCACTTGCTGCCTACCCTCTGGAGGGGTCTGTGGTGCTGTTGGTATATTCTAGATGGTTCCACTGGAGAGACCTCAGGCCCTAACCCGGGACCTACCTCTCCTCCCCTATCCTGGTCACAAGGGACAAGTTTACACAGCAAATGCCAGTAGGATTGGCAGATTCCAAGTCTACCAGTTACGTGACACCGTATGTGAGTAATTCTCCTCTCCCTCCCCACATGAGGCCTCGGTTTCCTCATCTGTAAGATGGGGCTGTCACCTGGTGCCTTTGGGCAGAATCTTCTCAACTGCCTCCCTTGATGCGCTCCGGGCCGCCAGGTGGTCACAGAAGCCCTGGGTTCAGCAGGCCAGCCAAGAACGCCCATCTCCCATCCTTGATAGGGAGTGTGAACCATACAGGGGACAGGGAACTCACTACCTCAAAATTCTCTAACTGGGCAGCATCTGTTCTGCTTTTAATGCTGAGCCAAAGTCTGGCTTCCTTTAACTTTCCCACCAAGCCTGCATCCTGCCCACACACAGCCGGGAGGATATTTAAAGAGGAGAGTGGGTTCCTGCTCCCCAGGTTCCCTTTTCCTGGTTATAGACCCAGGACTCAGAATTCAAGGACCTGAGGGATTTGGAGCCTTCCATCAGAAACTGGTCAGGCCTCTAGCCAACTTGGCCTGGAGAGACCCAGTGCTGGTGAGGAGGCCAGACTCAGCACCCCAGGTCACCCCCAAAGTAAGACCACAACAACCAAATGGGCTGATTCTTCATTTTCAATCTGGAAGTAGGATTCGGGGTGGTGAATGCACTGCAGGCTGGCATAACTTGGATTTATTTGCATGTCTTGCTTACAGAGCCGGGGGTGATTCACACCTTCCTTGCAAATGCTGGCAGAAGTTTGGGAGTTTAAATGCAGCGGCAGGCAGATAGGAGCGACAGGAGGGAAACCTGGGCAGGAGACGGGACAGGAGGAGAAGAGGGTCCCTTCACTAAGAACCTGAGGGCCCTCTGGGGAGTTCTGGCCGGCAGGATGGTAGAAAGAGAAGCAGAGACATTTAGTGAAGCGGGGGGCGGGGGTCTTCAGGGTTGTCATGCCTTGAGGGACTGATGTAGAGCAAGTAAAAGGGAGAGGCCTGGGGGCCAAAGGCAGAGTAATCAGTGGCCAGGGAGGCAAGCCTGCCCTTGGGCAGCCTGGTGTGACCTCCACATCTATAAATGCTATTTGCATAGTGGAGCCGGGTGTTACACGGGGGCCAGGCTCCGAAGGTGAGTGACCATCTTGTGCAGCTGAAATCCTTTTGAGAAGTGGGCAGAACTGAGAGCAAAATTTAAATATTACTTCTCACTCTGTCTTTAGCAGCCCTCACCAGGTGGCAGAATTCATCTAAGATCCAGGCCCGATGACACAACTCTGGGGTACTTGGGTGCAACTGCCCCCAGCCTCAGTGCCCCCAGGCAGAAAGCTGGCGGCTGTGCAGTTTATCATTCAAATTCGGATACTTGGGAGCAAAATGAAGCCTAATTATATAACTTTTGAATATTCATCGACCAGCGGTATTCGTTCTGCTTACATTGGTCAAGTTGAAAAGCAATGTATAGTAGTCTCTCAGTCGTGTCCTGACTATGCAACCCCATGGACTGTAGCCCACCAGACTCCTCTGTCCACGGGATTCTCCAGGAAAGAATACTGGAGTATAAAGTAATGGTTCAGGTCAGAAAACTATTTTTATGGACTTCTCTGGCGGTCCAGTGGTTAAGACTCCACACTTCTACTGCAAATGGCACAAGTTTGATTCCTGGTTGAAGAGCTAAGATCCCGCATGCTGTGTAGTGTGGTCAAAAAAAAAAAACAAACAATTTTTTTCCCTAAAATGTGACACCAGATATGCTGGCAAGATAATAGGTGTCACCAGAACTGGATATGTCCTGGATGTGTAGGGTCACCAAGCACAAGACTGAACTCACAGGGGCAGGAGAATAGAATGAACAAGAGTCCTGCGAGTGCAGAGGCAGATTACCATGATTATTGTTGCCACAGTCAACACCATCGTCACCATCACCACCGTCACCATCATCACCATCATGATCACCACCATCATCACCACCATCACCACCATCGTAATCATCATGATCATCACCATCACCACCACCGTCACCATCACCACCACCGTCACCATCGCGATCACCACCATAACCACTATCATTGTAATCATCATGATCGTCACCATCACCACCATCATAACCACCACCACCAACACAACCATCACCACCGTCACCATCACCAATATCGTTCCCACCACCACCGTCACCGTCACCACCACCGTCACCATCACTACCATCGTCACCACCGTCGTCACGGCCACCACCGTCACCATCCCCATCACGATCACCACCCCCACCACCACCACCACCGCCATCACCACCATGACCGTCACCATCACGATCGCCCTCTCCCCTTGGGGCAGTCCAGGCCCCTTCTCAGCAGGACCCAGGCATTTCTGGAAGAGGCCAGCTCCCCAGGGCCGCCCTCACCTTCCGCCTCCTCCGCCATCTCCTCTTCATTTCCGCTCACACCCGACGCCTCCATCTCCTCATCCTCCACTACGGGTGGGAAGGCGGCCTCCTCACTGGCAGCAGCCGGGGCTTTCTTCTTCTTCCTCCGTGCATTCCTCTCCTTCTCCTAGGGCACAGGGATAGTGGCAGGTCAGGGCCAGGACCTGGGCTGCCAGTCCGGGGACTTCCGGAGCCAGAAGCCTGCCATGCTGCTAGGGACAGTGATCCCAGCCACTGTCCCAAGGGTGCTCTTCCCCGCTCACGCTCCAGCTCCACGGCCAGACATGCCAGTGGTTATTTTTACCCAGAGCTTCAGTCTTCCATCGTGTCCCAGGCACACCAGGGCGCAGCGTGGCCTAGGGGCTGCCCCGACATCCTTCTGGAACGGGTGAGGAAGAGCTGCCCCTGCCTGGAGGCACCCCCTGGATTGCTCCAGCCCTGCTGGCTGTCCAAGCCAGAGCGATGACCACAACCCCTGGAGGGCACTGCCAGGCGGTGCAGTCAGCGCACTGGAGAGAATGAATGAATGACACATCCCCGAGCAGCACCACCTGCCCCCAGGCTAGCTTGGGTGGCGTGTCATTTATAGTACGCCAGGGGACAAGAAATGGCAATCCACTCCAGCACTCTCGCCTGGAAAATCCCACGGACGGAGGAGCCTGATAGGCTACAGTCCATGGGGTGGCAAAGAGTTGGACACGACTGAGCAACTTCAGGGGACAAGAAAGCACAATGAATGATGTAGACAGGGTCTCTGCCCCTCCACAGGCCAGCTAGTCAGGGAGACAGCAATCAACACATCAATTAAAAAGCCGACAGAGGTAGAAGCCCAGCAGCCCGTGGGGACAGACAGGGTGGGGCGAGACTGCAGCGGGGTGGGGCTCAGGAGAGACTTCTCAGAAGAGGTGACATCTGAGCCGAGTCCTGAGAAGAAGCTTGCCAGACAAGGCTCTGGACGAGAGTGGCCCAGGTGGAAGGAACTGCAAGTACGGAGGCTGGAGGTGGAACCAGCTGGATGGTTCGAGGAACAGAAAGAAGGCCCTTGGTCAGCAGTCTTTCACTTCCCTCCACACCTCCCCCCACCCCGCCCCGTCTGGTCCCCAGAAGCCCTGCTCCCCACTCTGGGAGCCAGGGGCCTACCTCCAGCCTGGGCACAACTCTTCCTTGATGGCTCCCGTCTTTGCACCTCACTGTGCCAGGTGCCCCAGGAGGATGTCTCTTTACCCACAGGCTGAGCCAGGCAGAGGTTCAGAAAGCGTTTGTTGATTGACTTACTGAGTGACTGAATGGGCAGCATTGGGGCCTGAACACACAGCTGGCAGTCAGGGCACGTATGGAGGCAGCGTGTGCTGGGGATCCAAAGTGACCAGGGACTCCCAAGGGGGTGGACTGACCCCTAAGAGGGGACCCACCTGAATAGTGCCAGTGTGATGGGAGGGGTTGCAGCCTGAACCCTTTGGGTTCCCAAGGAAGGAGATGGAACCTAAATGCTCCTATACATGTCAACAGCTCCCAGCGAACCCCCTTACCCTGGGATGACTAGGTTCTTCCCAGAATAAATGTCCCTGGTGGTTCAGAGGTTAAAGCATCCACCTCCAATGCGGGAGACCTGGGTTCGATCCCTGGGTCGGGAAGATCCCCTGGAAAAGGAAATGGTAACCCACTCCAGTATTCTTGCCTGGAGAATCCCATGGACAGAGGAGCCCGGTAGGCTGCAGTCCACAGGGTTGCAAAGACTCGGACACGACTGAGCCACTTTACTTTCACTTTGAACCCTAGAATGGGACCTTACTTAGAAATGAGCTCTTTGCAGATGTAATTAGGTGAGATGAGGTCTTATTAGGTGAGAAGAAGAAGAAAGAAGGTTGCCCAGTCGTATCCGACTCTTTGCAACCCCATGGACTATACAGTCCATGGAATTCTCCAGGCTAAAATACTGGAGTGGGTAGCCATTTCTTTCTCCAGGGGATCTTCCCAACCCAGGGATCAAACCCAGGTCTCCTGCATTGCAGCCGGATTCTTTACCAACTGAACTATTAGGGAAGCCCAACTGAGCTATGAGGGAGGACCCTAAATCCAATGTGACTGGTGTCCTTAGAAGAGGGAATCTCGAACACAGAGGCACCCAGAGCCACCAGCCGAGGAATGTTTAGGATTGTGGGCTGGCCCCAGAAGCTGGGAGAGCAGGGCGGAGGAGCAGGACCCTGCCGACACCTTGATTTCAGACTTCTAGCCTCTAGGATTGCAAGACAGCAAGTTTCCGTACCAGTTTGTGGTACGCTATTACAGGGGGCACTAGTGCACCGCCCCTCTGCCCGTTCCCCGGCCCCATGCAGCCCAGCTCACTCTCGGACAAATGCGCCATCACCTCCGGTGCCAGCAGGCCCTGCCCAGCCTGGCCCCTTACCATGCAGGGCCTTGAGCAGGCCTCAGGGGTCCCCAAGCCCCAGCCCCGGCCCAGGAGTCAGATCACTTCCTGTCCCGTCTCCTTCCTGAGCAAACGGGGCTCCTCAGAGTACAGCCGCTCAGAGTATAGGGAGGAAGAGGGAAAAGTCCGTTTGCCCGTTAGTCACGGTTTCCGTCACCAGTACCCGGCCAGGGCTGCAGCCCCACCCTGCCGAACGTCCACCGGGCCCCTGGGCACGCCCAGCTCCGCCGCCATCCGCCCGCCTCCAGGAGCTGGTGCAGCCCAGCCCCAAATCCCGAGCTTCTCCCGAGAGGGTCCCCCGGCTAGAGCTTGTGAGGACACGAGAAAGTTCTGTGGCATGTGGGTTCTGTGGGTGCGGCTGAGGGTTCCCGCTTCTTCCCCAATCTATTTTTAGCAGACAGGGACCCACTCGAGTATTTGGGGCTGGGTGAGGGTGAGCGATCAGCTGCCCGGGGGGCAGGGTTGGGGGTAACACTTGGAGCCTCACAGGGAATAGGGGCTTCCTGTGGGCCAGGCAGGGAGGGACCCCCTGGGGAAACTGAGGTCCCTCGGACCCACAGCCCCGGCCACGTTGTCCCAAGCGGGGTGAGGATGATGTCAAGACCGGAATCTCCCCAATACTGGGTCTGAGAGGTTGGTGGATTCGTATCCCAGCAATTATACCAAATCCTTCCACAATGTGGACCCAAACCCCAGAATTGAGAGTTGTGTATGGAACAGGAGATGCTGGCGATACTAGTGTTAGTGATCACAGCTGATGTTTATTAAGCACCTACTATGTGCCAAGCCTTCCCTACTTACAAATTTCCTGAATCTGCACATCTACTCTGCAAGTCAGAGAATTCTGCTCCCTGCTTTAAACTCTCTGGCCATTCCCGAGAACCCACAATATAAAAACTCAAGTCCTCCCCACTCCATACAGTCCAGTGTGATTTAGATCTAGACCCCACTCAGCTCTCTAACTGGTTTACCTTCCAGGTCTTCTACAAACACTGCCCTTCTTATGCAGATGTGCTCACAATGCCCTGGCCACAGGACCTTTGTACTGGTCATTCATCTGGCTGAACATCCTTCTCCCAGACATCCACAATGCCCGCCTCCATCAAGGTTTCACTCGTACATCACCTCCCCAGAGAGGTCTTCCCTGATAACTCTGTCAAAACGAGCTAAGCCCACTCCCCATCAATCACTTTCTACTACTATCCCTCATCATACCATCTTCAGACCACAATAAGACATTATCTGTGTGTTAATGTTAACTTGTCTCTCCAGCTAGAACTAACTTCTTGAGGGCTGGCACCTTTGTTCTCAGCCGAATTCCCAGCACATTTAGAACAGAGCCTGGTGCAGAATAGGCACCCTGTAACTACTTCTTTAGATGCATGAAACTGATAGACAAAGACACTAGCTCAGAGAAGCAAAGACACCTGCCCAAGATCACACAGCTTATGGGGTCAAGAAGCCCAGACTTCCCTGCAGGTCAGGTTCAAGTACTTCCCTGCCTGACCATCTCTCTCTCTTCAGGCCTGTGCAGCTTCAGATGGAAGAGGCAACAGAGGAAAAGAAGGCGAGGCAGGGGACGGGTTGAGACAGACAGAGACGGGGAGACACGGAAGCTGAGCCCCAGGGCCTGGATTCACAGACGGGAGGAAAGGGTAACCTTTGGCCATTAGCAGGGGGAGGGAAAACCTCGGAGAAGTCACCAGTGCCAGATGTTACATAACTCTGGGACGTGCTCCGCCTGCCCACCCGACCCTGCTTCCTGCTGACGTTGTCGGNCAGGGCCTGGATTCACAGACGGGAGGAAAGGGTAACCTTTGGCCATTAGCAGGGGGAGGGAAAACCTCGGAGAAGTCACCAGTGCCAGATGTTACATAACTCTGGGACGTGCTCCGCCTGCCCACCCGACCCTGCTTCCTGCTGACGTTGTCGGTGGCCACACTCAGGCCAGTCTGGCGCAAGGCAGGAGGGGACACCCCCTGACCCTCTGCTTCCCCCACTGCTTCCTCTGTTGGCAGAGGGTGACATGTCTTCCTGAGCTCCAGACAGGGCCTGGCTGGCAGCCAGAGGTGGCTGCCCCTGCTTCAGGAATCGTAAGGACTTGTCTCCCTCCCGGGATCTGGAGGGTGCAGAGCAGCCTCTTGTGAGGCCTGCCTGCATTCTCCAGTGACGGGCAACTCATCCCTGCACCCCGGGTGGCCACTGTCCGGATGGATGGACCCAGGGCTGATGGTTCCCCAGATCCCTCAGTGCACTTTCTCCGCAGCCTTCAATGTAAGTCCACTCCTTTGCAGTCAGCAGGGAAGGAGAGCCAATCCCACTCTCCCAAACAGCCCCTTCTCATCCACAAGTGACCAGCCAAGTTCACCCGTCTGCTGGCCTCAGAACATGGCCTGCTGGCCCCCACCTTCTGGGCCATTGCTTCCCACCATGACCACCTCTGCTGAGTTCCGTTGGAGTCCTGGAACACAGGGAGGGGTCCAGAAAGGGAAGCCAGGGGCGCCTAGAGATGTGAGTTCAAACGCTCTCTGTGGCTTCACCAGGCCCCTCTCCCATCTGACCTCAGCATCTCCACCTGAGGATGGGGTCAATGGTGACGACCTCAGGGGTCTGGGGAGGGGCCCAAGACGGTGCTCAGGGTCCCCCTGCTGTTCACACCCCCTCCTCCTCCTCAGTCCACCAGTGATGCCGCCCGTCCTCCAGCAAGTTCAGGGTCAGAGGACAAGGAGGACGACCGTCTCTATCAACTTTGGCTGGGCTTTGCACAATCTACCTCAAGCCCTCAGCTCACAAACCTTCGATGGTTCCCACTGCCCATTAAAGAAAGACTCAGCTGCTCAGCCCAGCAGGAAACTCCACCACATGTATGTGGACGGCACCTGCCATTTCTTCCCTGGCACATAGTAGGCACTCAGTAAAGCCGTGCCGAGCATGCAATGGGGGTGAGGTCCAATACTTATTAAACACTGATCAAGGACCACGCCTGGCCCTTTGCAAGTAGGAAAGCCTCTGCAGCTCACAGCAACCCCACGACGGGGGCCGGTCTTATCTCCTTTAAAGCGAGGCTGAGTGCCACGGGCACCACCAGTCAGGAGCCAGCAGAGATCTGTGTGCCCAGGGCCCCACTCTGTACCATCTGGCTAGGCTGCCTCTTTGGATGAGTGAATGAATGAATGAACCAATCGATTAATGAACCAACTCCTCAGGCAATCCAGGAGTGGACATACTCTATACCCAGTGAACAACCAAGAGAGACGCGACACCCCATCTCTCAGCGCACTTTGTCTGCAGCCTTCAGTGTAAGTCCACTCCTTCGCAGTCAGCAGGGAAGCAGTGCATTTATACTGTCCAGTCATCCAAGCCACCAGGTGGCCACGGGCAATTCACTACTGAACCCGCCAGCAGTGCCACCGCCATGTGGCTCTCAGCGAGGGACGCTCACGACGTGCCAGGAACACTTCTAAGCACCCCACACCCATTTCACTCAAACCAGTTCCCACAGCAGCCCTTTGAGGTGGACATGTGTGCGCTCAGTTGTGTCTGACTCTTTGTGACCCCACGGACTACAGCCTGCCAGGCTCCTCTGTCCGTGGGGATTCTCCAGGCAAGAATACTGGTCTCTTCGAAGGGATCTTCCCCACCCAGGGATGGAACCCATATCTCTTGTGTCTCCTGCATTGGCAGGTAGATTCTTTACCAACTATGCCACCTGGGAAGCCCACCTTAAGGTGGGAATTATCCCCACTTCATAGGTGGGAAAACTAAGGCCCAGAGAAGACAAACCACTCACCCAAGGTTGCATAGCTAGAAAGCATCAGAATCTGCATTTGAATCTGAGTGTCTGGGGCAAGTCCCTACCATGGCTGTTCCTGCACATATTATTCAAGAGAGCACCTCAAACACCCCTGAGAAGAAAAGGGGGAGGCAGTGGCTTTAAAATAAAAACGATGCTGATACTACTACTAGTAGTTAGGGCAGCCTGGGTTCTAGGAGTAAGGGTCGTCATTCTCATTTACCGATGAGGAAACAGGCTCATGGGGTGAAGCCGCCACCCAAGGTCACAGATGTCAATTCATGAAGACAAGGCTTGATTTCACTTTCTCCCAGAGGACGAGCCACACCACCTATCCAGCTAGTATCTCTGGTTCCCCAGCCCACACTCTCAAGTTCTGGGGTCTTCAGGGATGCAGGAGGGCCGTGCCCCAGTGAAACCTGGAAAGTGAGGCCGTGGGCCAGCAGGCTCTGAGAGGGGACTCCTGTAACCCAATAGCCTGGGGAAAGCATGCTGGTGTGTGGGCGCTGGGCTGGGCTGAGCAGGGAATGGGAGGGGGAGGGGAGAGGCAGGGAGGACTGACAGGTCAGAGGGAGAAGGGGAGAGAGCGGGAAGAAGACATTTCTGTCCCTGGGGGATGTACGGGTGACCTGCCACCCCGCTCCAACCACCACCGCCGCCTTGGGCTACGCGATCTTAGCCAGCGTTGTGTTACAGACCAGGTGCCCCTCGGCCTCAGCCCTCACCATCTTCCTCCCTGCAGAAACCAGAGTCCTGGAAAAATCTAGAAGACCAGCAGAGCTCCTTGTGTTCGAGCAAGCCCTGCCTGAAGCTTGAGGAGGAACAGAGGAGCACCGGGAAACAACTGCAGAGTAAGCAGGGGAGGGGCAGGGGGCACAGCCTGAGCGGACACAGTGGGGACGGGGTGCAGGCAGAGGCCTGACCCAATGAAGCCTGCAGGTGGGCCTCAGCCCTGACCACTGGTCTGTCCAGATGCTAAGAACATCCTCCTCCAACCAAGAACACTCAGGGGGCTGGGGAGTGGGTGGGCTAAGTCGTTCAGTCATGTCAGACTCTTTGCGACCCCATGACTGTGGCCAGGCTCCCCTGTCCATGGGATTCTCCAGGCAAGATTACTGGGGTGGGCTGCAATTCCTCCTCCAGGGGGTCTTCCTGACCCAAAGACTGAACCCGTGTCTCCTATGTCTCCTGCACTGGCAGGCAGGTCCTTTACCAACTGCACCACCTGGGAAGCTCAGGGGGCTGGGGAGTGATGTCCTCAAATTTAGCACAGCACTCCAGGAGCATTCAAAGAGGGAGATTTTGGTCCCTGATCCGCCTGCCATGCTGTGTGACCCCAGCAGCCTGCTTGCCCTCTCTGGACCACGGTGGGCTGCATGAGGAGCAATTCAACCCCCATCTCCCAGAAAGGCTGCACATACTTCAAACCCAGCAGAAGCCGCCCGATCATGGGGAACTTGGGGGGTGGAGAGCTGTGTGTGCCCCTCCTGTGCCCTCACATCTGCAAGAAACTACGCAGCCCGCCGACCAAGAGGCATGAGTCCTCAGGTCACGTAGCTGTGGGTTCACTCCCAAGTCAGCTGTTTATGAGCCTGGCTGAGTCTCAGTTTCCCCAGATCTGAAATGATGACCGTGCTTGACATGTCACAAGTGTGCCCAAAAGGGGAAGAGAGAGAAATGGAGAGAGGGAGAGAGAGAGGAGGAAGAGAGGGAGGCAGAGAGAGAGAGGGAAAAGAAAAGGGAAAAAAAAAGAGAGAGAGAAGAAAAGATGCCGCCCCCAAATGGCCCTGTAACAGCTTCCCAGTAACAGCTGCGGAGGAAGTGTGCAGACCATTCATAAGAGCAGTGAGGCGAGCCCGCCCCTTCTGTGCTTCTCGGGGAGGGGGAGGTCTGAGCTGCTTTTCCAGTCCCCTGGAGCACAGGGCTTGGCCGGCTGCTCCCCGGGGTGGCCCTGAGACTGTGAGTTCAAATGGGGGTAGGGGGTGATGCTGACTTAGGGTTCATCTGCCCCAGGTCTTCATTCCAATGTGCTGACAGCCCCAAGTCCCTGGTGAGTCAGTGCCCTGACCCACCATGCTCCTTCCTTCCTCCCTGCACGGAGCCCAAGGCCCTCAGAGGGGTCTGACCGGGGAGTGCTAGTGAGAAGGGGGAGGGGGTGTGGCGGTGGAGCTGGGGAGGCGGGAGGGTGGGCCTGTCCATCGAAGTACCCAGGAGGGATGCTAACGGCATGGAATCAATCCCAGCAGCATTCCAGGGGGACCACTGAGCAAGAACCGGGAGGGGCTGAATCCTGAGCGAGACCTGGTGTTAAGACCCCTCCCTGCCCAGGGCTCTGGGGCTGCAGTGACCACACGGGACCACGGTGTGACCCCAGCGGAGGAGGAGGGGAGAGGAGGTTGGTGGGGGACTCACCATCTTCAGCTTGTGCTGCTGTAGAATCTCATCCAGGTTCTGCCTCTTCTTGTAGTTGAAGTAGAAGTTCTTACACTGGGATACCGTCTTGGAGCCCACCATCCGGGCGATGGCCGACCAGTTCCGGCCGTGTTCCAGGAGACCTATAGGAGGAGGACGGCACATGAGGGGCATCAGGGGGCTGGAAGGGCAGAGAGGGCCTGTGTCTGTGGCATGGAGCGCAGAGCCCCGGGCCAAAAACAGCCCTGATCCCGGGCCTCAGGCTCACTGCAGCGGTCCAGGGTTTCTGGAAAGAGACACACACGGGGATTGGGCTGGTGGGGGAGGGCACAAGAAGGAGGGGGCTGGGCTCCCTGAGAGAGGCCTGGGCTCCAGGAACTGGAAGGACAGGTGGGAACAGCCAGGGTGCACCCCCGCTGGGGTCACCATCAAGGGTTCTGGGGCTGAGGTCAGGGGCACAGACCCCGCCCGGGGCCCCACCTCTCCTCCTCCCCTGCCGGTCGTGACCCGGCACTGACACTCGCTCGCAGCTGCAGACGAGGAGGCCTCGGGAGACAGGGCTGTTTTCCGGCCGCACCGGGCCAGGGAAAGGCAGGAACGTGTGAGCAGGGGTGGGAGGGTGGAGTTCGGGTGGGGGTGAATCGGGCCAGGAGCCTCCGCGCCCAGGTTAACCGGGGCAACCCCAAGCTCCCCTGGGACACCTAAGGGCCCACCCTGGACTCGTGCCCACCGGGTTCGTTCAGGATCTGGGGTGGACTTGCCTCCACAAATCACAGCTACCCTCATCTCCATGAGCTTCTCACACAGACTCACAGACTTCTGATGTGGGGAGAAACCCCTAGGAATTGGCAGGCACCACCCCAGACTCACCTAGGGCAGAGAAAGCTCCCTCCATGCCCACAGACTTGGGCCAGAGCTGCACCTCCAGCCCCTATTCCATTTTCAACACCGTAAATGCCAGGCTCAGCAGAAATGCAGTCTCCCCCGACGCCCCCCACCATCCTCCAGCCGGCCCTGAGTCTCAGCCCATCTGCCCACCGTGCTCCCCGTACATGCGCTCGCCTCACATCAGCCGGTGCCTCTATGGTTTTATGTCTCATATCCCCTGGTGAGCAGCGCGCCTTGTGCGACCAGGTCAGCCCGAGCAGGTAGGGCCTGCCCTACTCCTGACGGCTGCAGGAGGGGCTGAGGGGAGGTTCCAGCCTCCAGGGTCTGCGGGGCAGGACTGGGCCCCCAGAGGGCAGCAGGAACGAAGCCTGAGTCACGTTGCTGGGAAAAGAGCGGCCTCTGAGCCCCAGAGCTAGACTCCTAACGACTAATGAAAGATTTCCCATAACGAAGTTTGAGGTCGTTTTCCTTGAATCAAATCAAGCTGCAAGCCAGGAGGGCTGTATTTTGCAGGGGTGGGAACCTGAGGGGCTGACATTCTGCCTGTCGATATTTTCTGTCTTTCATTCATTCATCCATCCATCCCTCCCTCCATCTACCCATTCATCCAAACATGTGCCGGCGGCTTGCTACATACAAGGCTTACACAGAAATAAAACAGCACCAAAAACAACGTCAACAAACCACCGTGTCACATGGCCAAGCAACCTGGAGTTTGCAAAGCCCTTCAAAGACTTGGTTCCCTCTTATCTTTGCTGTCGAGGCCACGGCTGTTTTCACATCCCCTGGACGGGAGGGAAACCGATGCTCCAGAGATCAGAGTAACTCACAAGCTCATGGGGTGGGCCACGGGGCCGAGTGGACATGGGGACCGGGGCTGTCTGCTCTTCCGCCTGTAGGCCCAGCGGGGTGGGGGAGGGGGTGCTGGACTGACAGGCCACCTGCTCCCCTGCGGAGGCCACCGGGCCACGTGGCTCCACGGCCGCTGCTCAGGGTTCCTCAAGGACAGGCACGGGGCGGGGGGTTGGAGAGAGAGTTGGCGGGGGGAGCCAAGGCGTGGGATCAAGTGTAACCCAGCCCCCTGACCTTTCCCGCCGCCTGCGCCAGCAGCAGCTGCCACTTCCAGAGAACCTGGCCGAGGACGACGGGGACGCGTTTATTTATATTTCCCCAACCGGGGCCAAGAGAGCCCAGGCAAACACGTTGGGCCGGAACCCCGGGAGGGAGAGGGCGGGTCTCCCATCTGGGCCTGCTAGGGGGGTAAGTATGTGGGGGGTAGGGGGTGGACAAGGACCCAGGGGGTGGCTGGACCCCAGGGAGGTTGACATTTACAGACTGGACACATAAATAAGGAGACGGCTTCGAGTTGGCTGAGAGGCTGAGGTTCTAATTAACTCCACTCGTGGCAGCAGCAGGGGCTTGGGGTGCGGGTGGGGGGGGTGTCGCCCAGCCCTGCCTGAAAGCCGCCTGGGAAGGACCGCTGGACTGAGCCACCCTGAAGCCCTGCCCAGACTTGCTGTGTGTGGTCCCCGCCATTCCCTCTGCTCTCTGGGCCTCAGTTTCTTTTAAGTGCTGTGCAAAAAGCTGGGGTGAGTGTCCTAATATTACCGGCCAGGACACCTGGGGTGGGGGTGGGTGGGTATGGGCTGTCTTCTGGTTCTGAGAACCCAGACTAAGGGTGCTGGGCACAGGGAGATGCCCTGTAGACCTCACCATGCTTTGGGGACAACCTGAACCTGATGAGGCGTAAAGTCCCCCACCCCTCGACCTGGAGAGAGCACCTCTGAGCACACACTGTCCAGGACCCCTCCCGGATCTGCCTCAACACAGACCTCCTTCTCAGGGAGCCCCCACCCAACAGCCAGAGAGGCTGGGAAGGGGCCCTAGAAGTGAGGTGGGACCCCACAGTAGAGAAACCCCGAGTTCCCCCCCCAGCCTGAGGTCCTTGTCACCCCTGGGGTCCCCGTCACCGTGGCCCAAAAGCCCCCCCAATCCCCAGTCCCCTCCCCGGAGCCACTCACTCACATCCTCTCATCTGCGTCTCCCCCTCGGCCAAGTTTTCCGGAAACATACGGCTTGGAGGATGCTCCAGGGATCGGAGCTGGGAGCAGCGGGCTGGGAGGCGGGAGGCTGGGCGGCCGTGGTGCCGGCTCCGCAAGGCTTCTGGCTGGCGTCTGCTGGCGGCTCAGCTCAGCCTCACATCCTTCTCGTCCAACGGCGGCGCGAGGGAGGAGGGAGGGAGGAGGGGTGGAGGGAGGAGGCCGGGCGGTGGGAGGCGCCGGGCGATGGAGGGCGGCAGGCGGAGGCTGGCTCCGGGGAGGGCGGGGAAGCAGCTCTGTGCTGCGCGCGCCGGCCCGCCGGCCCGCCCGCCCGCCCGTGGTGGCCCAGGGCTCCTCCGGCAGTGCTGCCAGCCCTGAGCCGTAACCCCCCCACCCCCAGCAGCTGCGGGCATGCGAGGTGCCCTTCGCCGATGGGGGAGGGCGGCGGGACGTTGTCGGCTGTGTGCTCGGTGCCCCGTGCCAGGCGTCACCAGGGAGCACCGCGTCCGCGCCTCCTCCGGGCACCGACGTGCCCAGCGTGGGTGCTCAGTCCCCGGACCCCTGACGCCCCCACAGGGCAGAAACCAAAGACCCCACCCCCACCTCCACCCCCACCGCCTGTCCGGCAGCCTCGCCGTGGCGCGCAAGGACTCGGCCGATCTGCCTGCTGCCTGACCCAGCGAGACGCGTCAGGGCTGAATGTGACCTCCAGACGGAGGCTCCCGGGGAGCGGGCGGGCGGGGGAGCGTGGCACAAGCCCAGGTTCAGAAGGGGGCGGGCCAACTTGGCACTGGGCTCCCCCTCCCTCTCTCCCCATCCGTGGCGGTGGCGGCGTCAGCAGCGGTAAGAACAGATGAGGGTTCAGAAAAACAGAGCTTCTCCAGCCTGGCAAACAGCTTCCTCCGCCGTCATCCCCCTGTGCGCTGGCTCCACCTGTGGTCTGCCCCCCTTCCCGCCTGACTGCTGTCCGGGTAGCCAGGCCCATCGTGGGGGACTCTAGAAGTCTGGATGGGCTGGAAGGGGGCGGTGGGTGGGCAGGGCTAGGTTCGCCTTCTAGGGGGAAACTTAGAATCTGAGGGGATTCTTCCAAATGCAAATGAGACCTCCAACCCCTGAGGATGGGAGAGGGGAGGGTCTGGAGTCCTTAGGGAGCTCTCTGCTCCCTGAGGGTTTTGGGGCCATGGCTACTTTTTTCTTCCCTCTCTGAGACGCCCAGGTCAGCCTATGCCCCATAAAAAACACCTGCTACAGATGCCCCAGGCAGCTCCCAGGGAGTTGAAAGTTAACTGAGTTGAACTTTGGAGCAAGATCCAGGTCACGAACGATTTCTTCAACTCCCAGGTCATTGACCTGCTCATCCCTTCTGCCTTCAAGCCTCTCCATCCTGCCCATGAAACCCAAGGAACAATGGTCCACCCCTGTCCCACCGCCTTGCCCCGAGTCCTCACCCCCACGGAGGCCAACAGAGCCCAACCGTGCTGCGGAGCTGGACGTCCCACCCGAGTCCCATGATCCTTTCTCTGCAAGGGAGGCCCAAGGGGGCTTCTAAGGATGCCAAACCAATCGGGTCACTCCTCTGCTTCAGACTGGCCAGTGATGACCCAATGCTCTTGGAATAACACCCAAAGGCCTTGGTGTGGTGCGTGAGGCCCCGCAGACTCACCCCGCCCTCGGTGTCCAACCCGATTCCTACCTCTCTCCTTGCTCCAGCCACCCAGCAGGACCTTTCCTGCCCAGCCCCTAGGTGTGCCCAGGACGTCTGTACTCACTGTCCCTGCTGGCTGCGTGGCTTTTTCACAGATCTCCTTCTGCCTCCTTCACTTCTCAGCTTCAAGGGACAGCTCCTCAGAGAAGCCTGCTGTGACCACTCTTTCCAAAGCTCTCTGGTTCCCGGCCACCCTGCCGTCATGGGGTTTTGGTATCTCCAGAGCACTTATAGCTGCTCCCTGAAATTTGCTCCTTGGCTCCGCTGCTCACTGAGGGCACTGTCTCTGCACCCACAACTGCCAGGTGGGCTGGGCAGGAGGCACCCGGCAAATGAATAAAGCTCCAGATACCCTAGGTGTGTGGGTTTGGGGGCTCACTGGGCATCCCCCAGGCACCTCTGCTACCTTGCTGGGGGCCCCAGCTTCAAAGAGAGGAGTGGGCTGAGTGTTTATCCCCATGGGGGGGTCCTGAACCTTCCCCAGAGGAGAAGGGAGTGCCCCCCTCTCACACCAGGGGCCCGCCCTCACGCACTCTGTGCCCCCAGACAGCAGATTCTGCCAACATCTCCTGTGGTTTGGATTCCCCGACCTCACTTCTAATTTCTAAGGAAGGAGTTTCGTTCTGAAGCGTCGGGGAGGCAGGAACTAGGAAGTGAAATTGACCAAGACAGGAAGTCAAGCCAGGAGGTCTGAGTCACGGAGCGCAGAAAGAGGCGAAGGAGCAGGGGTAGCCGCAGAGGTGATGGTGAGGGGGGGTTCCCTGTGAGAGGGCTTGGCCTGGCCGCTCTGGCTACCCTCAGCAGGGAGCTTCTCATACACTGTCTGGGGGCCTGAGACGAACTGTTCTCACGGGAGCAGTGTCTAAGCCCCCACCAACTCAAGTACACAGGCCCCCAGAAAGACTCTGTCCCTGTCATGACCCTCCCCAAGGTGCTACCCTCTCAGGGTCCCCACTGCAGGCAGCACTCATCTCTGGGGTCTGCAAACCTGCACCAATTACACCCCCCAACCCCACCATGGGCAAGTTCTGATAACCTGAGGGTGGAGGAATCTTTCTAGCACCCGCAGGCAGTACCACACTGCCATCCACCTGCATCCTGGGAATTTCACAGTTGCAGCCCCCACCTCCCGAAACTCCCATCCACCCCCCCCGCAGGAAACACTTGTTTCCCACCACCCCAGCCAGCCCTTAAGTTTTCTATTCCTTCCGTGAAGCAGCACAGGCCACTTGCAAGAAGGACATGTCTACAGCCCTCCCACCAACCGCCGCTTTCCAAGAGAAACTCTGGTTTCCAAAACAAGATTTTCTGCCTAAAACACTATCAAAAGAGCGGGGGAAAAGAAAAGAAAGAAAGAAAAACCAGCCGATTTAGCCCTGAGTCATGCCACTTCCTTATTTCGGAAACTCCAAGCCCTGGGCGGGTTTGACTTGGACTCGGCACAGGGTTGGCGACCTTGCTAGGAGCCTGCTGTGCATCTGAGCTTCCAACACACCTCCCGCCAGCCCCCGAGGGGATTCGGCCAGACAGCCTCACACCTGAACTTGGACTTACCTTTCTACACTTTTCAAAGTAAGCCTACATTAGCCTCAGCTTCAGCTATTATATCTGCAAATCTTAGGGACAATGTGATCTCCCAACACACGATCAAAAACATTAAGAAGAAAAAAATACCACCTGTGTGCAACCTGGCATCCTACCATTTTGGGAAATTATGTGTTCAATGTCAAGTTTTCCAATAGAGCACAGCCAAGTGGTAAATTCTGGGGCCAAGCAACTCCAGGTTATTTGTTGTACAAGCCCCGGCTCATCACTTGGCCCCTTGGGACTCAGTTTTTCCATCTGCAAAGCAGAAGGTGTGTCTGTGTGCATGTGTGAGTGTGTGCACACACATGTGTGTCCTCAAATATGGACAGGCTGCCTTGAGGGTCCCTTGGAGGATTAAGTAAGATCATTCATGCAAAATTCAGGGACTAGTGAGCACCAGCCATGTGCTAACAGGGATTGTTATTACTGTGTAACCTGCCTTGGGTCTCTTTCTCTGAGAAAGCACCAACTTGAATGCCCATGTGTGGATTTTGCTCCTGGAAGTTTGAGTGGGCTGGGAGATGCTTGACTTTACTTTCCAGGCTGCTGACAAGCAACAAGAGAAGGGTCAGGAGCTTACCCTGTCATCTGGCTGGGTCCCCCAAGTTCAGGCAGAAACCCCAGCTCTCTCCTCTTTCTGAACACCAGAAGAATCCAGTTTTGGGGAAACGTACACCCAAGATGAAGTTCAGCTCCAGCTGGAGGAGGCGACAGCTCCCCACTGATGCCAGCCCCAGGATGCTGCAGGTTCTCTTCTAATGATCTTCGAGGCCACCCCACCCTGTCCATCAACTGTCCTCAGTCCCCACGCAGCATGCTGGTCCTGTTTCCTGCTGACCCTTGCTTACTCAGAAGTGACCCAGCATCCTGAACCCGGGTGCATCCATCAGCTGTCAACCCTGTGCGGTGACCGTGGTGTCATGCTGCCCACTGTAAGCCCCAGTGAGCGTGTGCATGGCCGTCCAGGCCAAGCACACCCGCCGTTGCTCTCCCATGGTCCCTGCAGGAAGGACGGCAGGAGGCTTTGATGACAGACCTGTGGAAGTGGAGGCCCAAGCTCCCAGGCTGGGGACTCACGGCTCCCCTCCCCAAGCCCTCGACTCTTCATCCGTAAAAACTAATTAAACCAGCCAGCGTGCACAGCAAGCACTTTGGAGGTGCAAAGCAATTAGTGGTTTCTTCCTCACTCCCCATGAAAGGAGGCGAGTCCTGTGGGCAGAGCGGGCCTGGAGTTACTGGGGGAAGAGCTCTGGGACCACCTGGGCTCCACCCAGGCTGATGGGCTTTGCTTGGGGCTACCGGGGCCTGGTCTCTGCGGGGCCCTCCCCTGGGCCCAGGCACCTTGCCCTCACCCTCCTCACCAGGCGGGCCACTTGAGGCCAGGGAGGGGCTGGCAGTGCAGAGCTGGGCCAGTGCCTATTTCTGGTCTTGGGAATGGTGTGCCCGGAGCCTTCCCCGCCCCCCTCCACAGCTGGCACCCTGTCCACCCGAGAAGGGGGCCAGGGACCAGGAGGGGGTGGCAGCCGAGCCCAGGGCCTCCCACTTAGCTGGGTCAAGACTACAAGCCAGGCCAGGCTGACCTTTCCCAGGGGAACCAGAGCTTCACATCCCAGCCCAGTGCCTGCCCAGCATGGCGCTGGGCCCGGGGGCAGGCGGCCAGCTCCCCGGGGCTGCCCTGCACTTGCTGGGTCCCCACCTGGTGTGAGCCCCAGGGCAGGCAGCCCTGACTCCATGTACAAAGGAAGGGCAGATGCTCACCAGCTACCTGGAACCCTGCAGCTCTCCTGTCCCTGGGCCACAGCTCCCCACATTATGGCCTCCCCTGCTCTAAAGCAACCACCGAGCTCTTGCCCATAGCTGGTCGGGCCGGCAAAGGTGGGATGGGGTAGCCTCCCAACAGCTTCTCCGTCCTTTGCTCTCTGGGTTTTTTTGGTTGTTTTTATTTAACTTTTGGCCACACCCTGCAGCAGGTGGGATCTTAGTTCCCTGACCAGGGATCGAACCTGTACTCCTTGCCCTGGAAGGTGGAGTCTTAACCACTGGACCATCAGCAAAGTCCTGCTTGCTGAGTTTTAACAGCCTGTTGCTTGACTTCATTGCCCTTGCCCTAGGGCCTTGGCACATGCTGTTCCTTTACTGGGATGCACTCCCCCCACCTCATCATCAGATTAATAGTAGCCAGGCCCATGGACTCATTTACTGAAACCTCACACCAGCCCCATTCTGTAACTAGGGTGCCTGGGTTTGAATTCCAGCTATACCAATTAACAGCTGTGTGACCCTGGGCAGGTCACTTAACTTCTCTGGGTCTCAGTTTTATCATTTTGGATAAAGAAACAAGAAATAGCCATCTGCCTCATAAGGCTGGTGGGGATGAAGCGATTTAACACACAGATCACCTTTAGCAGTACCTGCTACAAGGAAGTACTGACAAATACTTAATAGTATTACTTATTATCCTGTGCGTTGGGTGTCAGAACCAGGGCCCTTTCCCAGTGCCATGAAACCACCTCCAAATGTCATCTTATACCACCAACCCTCTTCCCCGCTGTGCAGGGAAGGGGCCGAAGTCCCCAGAAGTGCAGGTACTGTTCAGCATCACCCACAAGGGACAGAGCCAGGACTCAAACGCAGAGTCTGTGTGCTGAACTAAGGCATGCCATTTCTGAGAACCTACTGTATACCAAGGACTGCACAAATAAGGCTCACATCACCCTTCTAATGCCTTTCAGTGATGACATCCCTGTCTTATTTTGGAGGACAAGGGAAAATGAGGCTAAGACAGGGATGGGCCAGGTCAGGGTCACAAGGCTAAGGGGCTGGTTATCGTTCCAAATGGTTGACGGGGAGCTCAGTGTGTCTAAGTCACCACCCTCCTAAGCGCTTCTGCTTTCTTTTACCAAATCCCCACAAAGGGGCTTCCCTGGTGGCTCAGTGGTGAAGAATCTGCCAGTGCAGCAGACATGAGCTTGATCTCTGATAGCAGAAAATATCACGTGGTTGCGGAGCAGCTAAGCCCAAGGACTGCAACCGCTGAGCCCGCGTGCCGCAACTGCTGAAGCCTGCACACTTAGACCCTGTGTTCCACAGCAAGAGAAGCCTCCGCAATGAGAAGCCTGGGCTCCACAGTTAGAGTGGCCGCTGCTTGCGCAACTAGAGAAAAGTCCACGGACCAAATGAAGACCCAGTACAGCCAGAAATAAAATAAATAATTTTTTTTTTAAAAGTAGGCGTACTGGATTAGTGTCCCCCGCCCCTCACCAATTTCATGTCCACCCACCTGTAACCTGCGAATGTGACCTTATTTGGAAAAAGTCTTTATAGACGCGATCAAGTTGAGATGAGGTCATGCTGGATTAGGGTGGGTCCTTATAAGAAGAGGAAAATCTGGACAGAGACATGCAGAGGGAAGGCAGCCATGGAAGATGGAGGCAGGGATTGGAATGTCTACAAGCTGAGGAACGCCAACAACTGCCAGCAACAGCAGAGGCTGGAAGAGAAGAGGCAGGATCCTCCCCCAGGGCCCTCGGAGGGAGCCCAGCCCTGCCGACACCTTGACTTCGGACTCATGGCCTCCAGAACCATGAGAGAACACGTCTCTGTTGTTTTTAAGCCACCTAAGTTTGTACTTTGTTATGGCAGCCCCAGGAAACTAATACAGTGGATGAACCTTGAGTTTCCATTGTACAGATGAGGAAACCAAGGCACGGAGAAGTTGACGGGTTTGCCTGATAGCACAGAGCTAAAGACCCTGAGGCTGAGGTCCAGCGTCTCTTTGGACCATCTGCAGATTATCCTACAAGGCCTGGCTACTGGAAGTCCCCCAGGATGCTTGGAGCAGGCTCAGTGGTCCCAAGACCTCGGGGACACCTGGATGCTCACTTCCTGGGTCCCCGAGGGAGGGACCAGAGCTGGCTCATCTCTGATACCCTTGCCCTGCACAGGGTAAAGCACTGCGCTGATGTGAGTGATGGGCAGGAGGTTGGATGGGTGTCATCTGCCTCGGACACAGCGGGGTTTGCGGTACTTTCCTGGGTTTCTGAGAGCTGGGGGCCTTGGAACTGCCCCCTCCCCCACATCCCCCATCCACTGTGGAGAAGGAGTCCTGGGGGCTGCCAGCACCTGCCTCTCCGCCCCGACCCCCTCCTGCCGCCTGGAACACGCTGCCTTTAGCAGCCACCCTGAGCGGTAATTGTGCAGATTGCTGTAATTCATAGAGGACGAGCGCACTGGTGCTCGTCACATTAACACAAATGTCACCGAGCAGGGCCTCGGCATGCACCGTCCCCCAGGGGGGACGCGCGCACCGCTGTCTCTGTGGGCTGGGACTCAGGATGAGATCACTGCCGTCCCTGAGGACCCAACCTTGAGACGGTGGGGCGCACTCCCGGCTCAGCCGATGAGTCATCCCCAGCCGTCCTCCCAGCCCCTGGGTCTGCCCTTCCCAAAGGGAGAGAGAGGGCTGTGCAGCCAGCTCCCTGTTCCCGGGCAACAGGGGGGGAGCCAGGGATGGGGTTGCCATGACGACAGAAAACGCAGCTCAGGCTGGCGGCCCTGGGATGTGCACATGGAGCCCCTCACGGCCCTGGTGGTGGTGGAGGGGTCCCCTGGGGGCAATATCACTGCCAAAGGCTGAGATCTCAGGGTCTGACGTGTGGTTTTAAAAAACCATGCGATTCTACACAAATGTTCACAGCAACACTAGGCACAAGAGCTCATAGGTGGAAACAACCCAAGCATCCATCAACCAACGGACAAATGGATAAACAGAATGTGGCATGTCCATGCAGAGGAACACAATTCAGTCATAAAAAGGGATGAGGTGCTGACACAGGCTAGGACATGGAAGAACCTCGACAGCTGGATGCTGAGAGGAAGAACTCAGGTACGAAAGGGCGTTCATTGCATAACTCAATTCATGGAAAAGATTTGCCAAACAGGCAAATCCACAGTGACAGAAAGCGGACTGGTGGACGCTGGAGGTTGGCACGGCTTGGGGGGGATGGGGAGTGGCTGATAATGGGTATGGGGTTCCCGTATGGGGTGATAAAAAGTTCTTGAGTAATGGTCGCACCATACTGGGAATGTACTTAAGGCCACTGAATCGTACACGTTAAGATGGTTAAAATGATAGATCTGATGTTATGTGTGTTTCACCAAAATTAAAGGCAGGGGAGAAAAATCACTCATTTTTCAAATAAAGTCTCTGTTACGCCACATGGTGAAACCCATACCAGAAACCACGAAATAAACACAGAAGAGACAGGAAAGGATGACACGGCCCCCTTGGAGGCTGACAGCACCCACTGTGCCCTGGCAGCTAGAGAGCATGCCCACAGGCCCCACTAGCGCTCCTCTGAGGTACTGAAAGTAGGCCCTCCCCCACGACAGGAAGCATGACTGCTCCTCCTCCTCCCCACGATGCCGAGGGCCAGCTGGGCCTGTCCTCCTGCTCCGCCTCACCTGAGGGCTGGGCGCTTGGAGGAGGGAGGTCTGCTCCAAGGAGCAGGGTACCTTGGACAGGAGCCCCGAGGGGAGGGGTCGGGTCCCAGGCGGAGGGCCTGACCAGGTCTGGGGCTGTTCCTGGTCAGTTTCTCTCCTTTTAGTTTTTACTAAAAAAAGTCCCTTATAGGAGTCTCCTAGGTGGCTCAGTTGGTCAAGAATCCGCCTGCAATGCAGGAGACCCGGGTTATGTCCCTGGGTCGGGAAGCTCCGCCTGCAATGCAGGAGACCTGGGTTATGTCCCTGGGTCGGGCAGCTCCCCTGGAGGAGGGCGTGGCAACCCACTCCAGTACCCTTGCCTGGGAAATCCCACGGACAGAGGAGCCTGGCGGGCTACAGTCCACAGGGTCGCAAAGGGCCAGACACGACTGAGCGACAAACCACACCACCACACAGTTGCTTTTCAACATTGTGTCAGTTTCTGCGCACCCGCGTTCAGTCGCTTCAGTCGTGTTCGACTCTTTGGGACGCTATGGAGTGTAGCCCTCCAGGCTGCTTGGGTCATGGGGTTTCCCAGGCAAGAACACTGGAGTGCCTTGCCATGCCCTCAAGGGGATCATCCCGACCCAGGGATCGAACCCGGTCTCCTGAAATGCAGGCAAATTCTTTACCACTGAGCCACTAGACAAGCAATCGGGTTTAGATTCTGCTGTAGAGCAAAGGGAATCAGCTGTGCGTATACATATATCCCCTTTTTCAGATTTCCTTCCCATTTAAGTCTCCACAGAGCATGGTGCAGCTGATGGGGGGACAGGCTGACACTGTGACCCCACAGCAGTGGATGCCAGCAGGCCCTGCCCCTTCCCTCAAGGCGCCTAGGAGCACTGCCACCACTCTGTCTATAAGGCCATGATGTGCTGGCCCCAGAGGCCACGGACGCTGTCCCTCAACAACATGGTCACACAGACCCATTTTCTGGAGGACAAAACTGAGGCTCTGAAGAGACGAGGCCAGTCTGAGAACACCAGAAGCGGAGCCTGGCCCCTGCACACCACACCACAGCCCCGATAAGGGCACGCGTCCACCTTCTCCCCACCACACAAGCTGCAAGGCCCGCACACACATCGAGGGCGATCAGAGTGGCCAGAAGCCACTCACCTTTCTTGGCTGTCTCCATCTCTTCTTCCGTCCAGCGAGAACTCTCATTCATCTCCATGGAAGCTGAAAAGGAAGACAACAGGTGTGTTGGCAGCAGTCCGCAGAGGGGCAGTTTCTCTGCCTCTGGCAGCTTGGGGCACTTGCTGGGATGGGGGAGTGTATGTGCAATCACCCCATTTCACAGATGGGGAAGCTGAGGCAGTCCAGGGCCTCTGCATACACCTGACAGAGCTCAGCGACTGCGTTAGGGCGGGGAGATGAGGAGGGACACGGGCTTCGGATGGACCTCATCTGAGCGTGGACTCACCAGGGCCGGATGAGTCTCTGTGGTGGGGGCTGCCCCAGGTGCTGCAGGGGCCTGAGCAGCAGCTCTGGCTTCTACCCAGCAGGGGCCAGGAGCCCCAACTCCAGCTGGGACAATCCAAAATGTGCCCAGACATGGCCCCCTGTCCCCTGCTGGGGGACCCTGTCCTACAGGGTGATTATTAGACTCTGCTCCGACCTGTAGAGCACATGGAGGCTGCTCGTGTTCTTGAGAAGTAAGGCAGCTGCCTTCGGGGAGCTGGCCAAGGGTCTGCTGTGGCTGTTTCTGAGCCTCTCCTCCGAGATCCCCTACGCGTGAGCCCCAGTCCTTCCCTGAGAGTCACTTAAGACGTCGTGAGAGGGGGGAGCATGAGGAACGTCAGCTTCATGGACTTGGTGCCTGGAACAGCACCAGGCAGAGTATGTACTCAGTAAAGGCCGCTGACTCCCGGGGGAAAGTTTGGGCAGCTTCCCCGGCTCCCTGCTGCCACGGCCAACTTCCCCTTCCTCCACCTACAGGACACCCAGAGGGAGGCTCTGGAAGCCAGAGCCAGGATGGGGAACCTGTCAGAGGGCCAGGCTTGTGTTTTCCACCCCACCACCTAGCCCCAACATTAGTTCGAGGTCCAGAAGAACAACCCTAGAAGTCAGGTGCACCAACACCCTTCTGAAAAGAGCCCTCCTGCCCCGTGCCTCTGGGCACGCTGGCACCAAGGGGCAGCTGCCAAGAGCTTACAGGAGCCAAATGGGATTTGTGACCAATGGGCTGGGTTTGAATCCCAACTGACTCCATGACTTTACAGAGGCAATGTTCCTTCTCTCAGGCTCAAATAGCCCATCTGTGAAATGGGTACAAATGATCTCTCGCAGGGAGAAGGGAGAGGAGCCTGGCATAAACCTTGGGTGTGGACAAGGAGGGCATCTGTGAGACAGAAACCATCCCTTCCATCAACTCCCACCCTAGGAAGACATCCAGGTGGTTGGGGCCTCAGCCTGAGCACTCAGGCCTCAGGTGGGAGTTCCCGCAGACACAAGAGGGCAGGCTCCAAACAGCCAAAATGGTATAGACAAGCACACAAGTGCTGCCCCCCTGTGGCCAAACTTGGGAATTGCTATGCAATTCTTTTCTCCTCCATCTTGGGTTCAGAGCACCTAGGGGTGGGCATCTGTTGAGCAGGAGAAACTGAGGCCCACAGAGGTGACGGTACAAACCCAGATGCCTCCCAGGGCTGGAAGAGACAGCAGCACTCAGGCCCACTTGAAAAGGGGTGGGTTTTTTGGCCATGCTCTGTGGCTTCTGGGATCCTAGTTCCCCGACCAGGAATTGAACCTGGGCCGCCGGCAGTGAAAGCCTTGGGAAGACCCGAGGGCAGATCTTCCGATTGAAAAACAAAACCAAACTGGTGCTCTGGATTGGTAGGTGAATTCTCTAGCTCTGGAAGGATCACAGCTGAAGGCCAGCGAACCTGCCCCAGGCACTGTTGTAGGCTCTTCCTACACACAAAGTCGCTGAAATGCTCACCCCCACAGTTACAGGCATTACTCATGACCCTGGTGCTGATGAAGCCATCAGGACACAGAGAGGTCAAGGAGCTCACCACAGGTCAAACAGCAAGCCTGCAACGAACAGTGGGGTTCCGAGCCCGCTGGGCCTCAGCGCCCCTTCCCCAGCCCAGGACTCACCCAGCTCAGCGCTCTGCTGCGGGGTGGCAGCCTCCTCGCTGTTGGCCTCGTTGGCCATCGAGCGGGTGATGCGGCCTTTGCGTCTCCCCTGGCTGTTGGCCGTTTTTCGGCCTTTGGAGGTCACTGCCTCCTTCTCATCGTTGTCTTCCCCAGAGGTGTCGTCTGTCTTCTCCCTGAAGGCCAGAGAGGGGAGACGAGGATGGTTTCACCTGGGCCAGGAACCTAAACGGCAGTTTCAAGACACCTGCTTTTCTTGAGCAAGAGGAGCGCTGGCTGCCAGCCATTTTCTACTAGCCCAAGGGCGTGGAAAAAGGGGGGAAAGCTCGGGGTGATGCGGCAGCAATCTGCAAGGCTCCCGTATTCACCAGATTGAGGGAATGAGGCTGGTAGAGGTCTGCAATGCCATCTTACTTATCAAAAGGGAGGTGAGGGCTGGTAGCTGTCAGCTGCTTCATTCTCCAACAGGGATGTGGGCTGGTAGGTAACTGATTGCCTTATTTTATTCACCCAGTGTGGATATGGGCTGGTGGCTATCTGCAAACCCATTTTTTTTTAATTATTTCTTTGGCCGGGGGAGGCAGGTCATTTCTCCACGGGCTTTTCTCTAGCTGTGGAGTGGGGGTTCCTCGCTAGCTGTGATCAGGCTTCTCACTGCAGTGGCTCCTGTCGTTGTAGACCGCTGGCTCTAGGGCACACGTGCTTTTAGGAGCTGTGGCTCCCGGGCTCTAGGCTCGTAGGCTCGGTAGGTGTAGTGCACGGGCTTAGCTGCTCCGAGGCACGTGGGATCTTCCCGGACCAGGGATCGCGCCTGTGTCTCCTGCGTTGGCAGGTGGATTCTCTACCACTGAGCCACCAGGGCACCCCTGCAAGCCCATTAGATACATCAACCAAAGATGCTCTCTGCTATCCATTTGCAAGATTACTGATGAAATGTATAGGGGTGCGGGCTGGTACACCCTCCAGGCCACTTGACTCCCCAAAGAGGAGATGTCCCCCTACAAACAATGCTAACTCTGCCTTCTGTGTCATCACGGGCCACTGGGTCTTGCAGAAAACGTGAGAGGAGAGTATTCCGCCGGCCTGGTGCGGGCTGAGTCAGGTGTGTGGGGAGCATGTGACCTCAATAGCTGGGGCTGGGACTCTTCTCAGAAGCCGACTCAGGGGAGTTTACTGCAGGGCCGCTCAGATTTATCACCACCACCTTCCATTCATCTTCTTGAAGGCCCTCGCAGGAGCGTCTGGGAGACCGGGTAACGAAGCCAGATGTTCTCAGAAGCCACATTCCTGAGCCCGCTCCAGGTACCTGGCGCTAAGCTGTGCCCACCCCCCCCCTTCACCCCTTGCTCGGAGTGAATCTCCAGCTGGCGGTGCTCCACCCCTGGCAGGCACGGGAGGCCGTCAGGGGCCCCGAGGCGAGGCTGTGCCTTGATCTGCAAGAACTCACACAGACAGCAATAATTCTAAAGGTGAGGGCTGCCGCCTGCGTGTACCTCGTCCTCTCAGATCTCCCCGCTCCCACTCTCAGCATCTCAGGAGACTCAGCCAAGGAAAGGGGAGAAGACGGGGAGGTGGGGCGGGGGATGAAGCAAAGAGTTCCAAAGTCATTGCCTGGATTTATTAGCTCAGGAGTAGAGCTCAAATGAGCCATCAGTCTCTAGGTCTCCAGAGGCTTCAAGAGAAAGGCAGGCAGGCAGAGGAAAGAGAGAGGAACAGGCTTCCGGAAGAGGGGAGGAGGGGGTGCATGCTGCCAGGGGACCGGCAAAAGAGAAAGCGCTTCCCTTCTCAGCAGGAGACCTGCTGTAGATAGATGGCAAATGCTCACACACCTTTACAGAGGGCGAGTGGCCTGCAGGCTGAGTACCGACCATGGCCCCCTGCTAGCCTCCCGCCCCGCCTGGCACCTGGGGGTTGCGGCCGGGCCCCCCACAGGGCCGCCACGCTGGCCTTACTTGATCAACTCCTCCTTGTCATTCTCCACGTCGGGCTTCTCCTCCTCCTTCTCCACCTCCTTCTCCTTCTCCTTCTCATCTTTCTCCTCCTGGCTGCTGCGGGGCATCTGCTGCTGCTGCTGCTGCTGCTGCTGCTGCTGCTGCTGTTGCTGCTGCTGCTGCTGCTGCTGCTGCCAGGCCCCAGAGGAGGGCAGGGGGCAGTGGGGGAGAGAAGGACACAGTCAGGCAGGCGAGGCTCTGCACCTGGACTGAGAGAGCTGGAGGGGAGGGCCCCTCTTCTCCAACATTTGCACTGTGAGCTGGGCAGAAAGCCCTACAATCTGGGGCACTGCGAGGCAGGAGTCAAAGGGCAAGGTATAGAAAGTGCTCGTGTCAGACGCCTGGCCTCTGGCACTTGGTGACTGCATGACCTTGGATGAGAGTCTTAAGCTCTCTGTGCTCCGATTCTTCCCTTTGAAAGCATGCCTACCCCTCAGCCAGGCATGGAGAGGCTGAAACGAGAGAATGCTTACAGAGTTAGCATCTGGCACCAGTATTTAAGCGTGGTGGGAGCCCCAAGGCAGGAGGGTGGGGCCCTGGTCAGCTTCAGGCAAGAGCAGGGTGAACACAGGGAAAACTGGGTGACAATCTGAGGCCCCTGCCTGCCTGCCTGCTCCAGACAAAAGCTCAGGCCACCTCTCCAGGTCTCAGTCTCCATGTCTGTAAAATGGGTAGATGGAAGGGCTGTCCCCAGGTCCATTTCAGGATGGCTGCTGCTATGACGAGGGCCTGCTTTTGCTGCCATGGGCCTGGTCTTCCTCTCCAGTCAGTCAGCCCTTGAAGGGGAAGAGAGCAGGCCTGCTGGACAGGAGAGATCAAAGGGGCTCACAACAAAACCAGCCCCCTTCCTACAGGCCTGTTCCTTTCATCTCCTTCCCGAGTGAGTGAAGCCGGCGCTGGCCAACCTGCCCCAGTCAGCCAGGTTGCTGACCCTGCCCTCACCAAGACAGGGAGGGCAGGCGAGCTCCTCCCCACGCCACCACCCGACTTCCTTTCTGTCCTGCCTGATTTCTTTTAAGCCACACACTGATTCTCTTAGCCACCCCCAAAGTGCTCCATGCGAGCAGCTGCCAAAGCAGACCATCTTTCCATCCCCAGGAGTCAATGAAATAAAAAAAAAAACGAAATGCAAAGCCTTTCAATGTGTGCTGAGGGGTGTGGTCACACCAACATTTAAACCAAGGAGAAAGAAACCCAAGCAGATGGAGAAGGTGAGGGCAAAGGGCAGGGGGCTCCCTTTCTCCCCATCTTTCCTCCACACCAGGAACACATGCCGATCTCCAGCGCAGGCTGCCTTGGCCTGAGACCCCACCTCCCCCAGTCCCCCGCCCTCCTCTGTAGTTTTACGATTCACGATGCGGTTGAGCACAGGGGTCAGCTACAGGCAATCTGTACAGAGTGGGGGTCTGGGTATTCATGGGAACCATAGGCTTTCTGAGACTGCAGCAGTGTGAACCCAGGAAGCTCCTGGCTCAGGTCTGCCCCCTTCCCCAAGAACCTCCCTCTGATCTCCAAGAGGAGGGGCAAGGGGGCAGAAAAGCCTCCCTCCGCCCCCTGTTATGTCGCTGTCAATTCCCAATGGGTGTCCCAATGTCTCTGAACTGTCCCTCACCACCACCCCAAACCCTGAAACACTAAACTTCCAACCGCTGGGGAAGATGGAAGGGGGGGCGGCGGGGACCAGGATCCAGAGCGAGGGGAGATGGCATGGCCGACTGGGGAGGGACCCTTGCCCCGTGGGCTGCTCAGCATGGCTGTTGTCTTCCCCTGTAAGACCTGCCCAGCTTCTGCACACTCAGGAACCTGATGCCCAGGACCTGGAAGGGCAGGGCCGGGGCTTTCCAACCTCAGGGGGCTTGATGTCTCCTGAAACACCATCGCTGGACTTTGTGCCAAGAATGCCCAACTGGGCTGCAGCGTCACTCCGAAGCTTTATCTGCTGTCCCTCCCAGTGCACCTGTCATTGTTCCCTGGGTGTAGGCTGGGGGCGGTGTCTTCAGCCCCCGCCAGAATCTCACCATTGGGCCACAAAGCAGGCCACTATCTGCCCCCAGCACGGCCAGCAGAGGCAGCTCCCAAACTGCTGACCCAGGCGGCAGCGTGCCGCAGACCCCAGCCCTGCACTAACACAGCAAGACTGACCGGGGCTGCTCCCAGGAAGACTGCGCCTGCGCCCTCCTGCCCAGGGCCCTCCTGACTCAGCCCTCCCCACATCCTCCAAAAGCCCCACTGAGGAAGGCCAGCACTTTCCGACAGCTCACTATCCGCCCCGATGCTGCGCTGTGCACAGCCTATGGATCAGTTCCTCGCCCCTCGGAAGTCCTGAGGATAAAGATGATGGAAAACCAACAGTAACGGTGACCTGGGGTCCGCCCACTGTGGCCGCTCTTTCCCTGGTCCATGCCGAATGCCTTGCAAATGCTGTTTCATCTACTGCCCTAGCCTCCCTCTGTCGGGAAAGGACGACCACTGCTCCCATTCTGCAGAAGAGGCAACCGAGTTCAGACCAGCAAAGCCTCACCGTCTCAGAGGGAGGGAAAAGGGGGTTCTCAGAGGCGGGGAGCAGGCCTGATCCTGTCGTCCCCAAAGCCCCTTGAGGGTTTCACCTGACTCTACACCCTGGTTGGCATCATGGGCTCAGGTGGGGCGTCTATGGGCACCCTTGCCCCTTTCCATCAAGGCTACCTTGTCCCTCTTGCGAGATTCCTCGAGCCCCTGCCTAGGCCTGGGCCAGCCCATAAGCACCCATTTCCCTGTACAACCATCAACATCACAGCATTAATAATAAAAGTAGCTCCCCGTGCCCCACACCCAGCATGTTTTATGTGCTTTCTCATCTCCTTTACCAACCCCCATCACACTCCCATGTTACAGAAGATGACACTGAGGCACAGTGAGGGTGACTGACAAAGCTGGGCAACAGCAGTGGCAGGATTCAAACCCAGAGGCTGAGTCGACCCCAGGCACAACCAAGCCCCTCTCCTGTCATCTCCACCACGCCACCCCGCCCCCGACTGCCCCAATCCTGCCAGTCTCACGGGGAAGCTCTGAAATCCTGATCCACACCAGAACCTGGCCATTATTCCTGCTGCCTCCCACCCAAGTGTGCAATCCCAGTGCCAGACCCCGTGGCCTCCAACCTGACACTCTTTTCAAGCCCCCCAGGGCAGGGGTGGGTGGCTCCCACATCCCATCCTCCAGGAGAAGTGACTTCAGGGTCTCTCTGGAGCCAGGGCACAGAGCCCTATGGATGGGTTCCCGGTTTCCTGGGGCCTGAACTCCATCTTCCTCTGAGGAGGTGTCCCTGTACCCCAAGCTGAGTGATGCGAGTGGAGGGGATCAAAGAGAGAAATCCCAGGTCAGTCCTGGCCTGAAACCAGTGACCAGCTGCCTGGGACATGTAGGAGGTCAGTGGGCTGGCGTCCACTCACTCTGGGAGACTGATGGAGCCAGAGGGAGGCCCCAACTCCCAGGTCCCTGTCAACCAGCTCAGTCCCTGAAAGCCTTCGAGGACAGCAAACACGGTGACAGCTAACCCTGGGACGATTCACACCTCCTAGAGCTCCGCTTCTAATCTTAGGCCCATCATTGATCGAAACTGCACTTGCTGGGTTTCACGGGCAATTTAGAGCCACTGTTCTCACAGCTGCACACTCAGGTCACCTGGGGGGCTCTGGGAAGTCCCAACGCCCAGGCTCCACCCACACCAGTCATATCAGGACCTCAGGGTGGCAGTCTGGCAGCAGCGTGTTTAAACTCCCAGGTTATTCCAATGGGCAGTGAGGTTTGACGATCAGCAAACTTTCTGTAAGAGCCAGATGGTAAACACTTTAGGGCCATCGGTCCATCAGTCTCTTTCGCAACTACTGACTCTGCCATTCATAGTGTGAAAACAGCCAAAATGTAAACGAGTAAGCGTGGCTATGTGCCAATAAAGTTTTATTTACAAAAACAGGTAGGGGGCCAGATTTGGCCTGCGGGCCATAGTTTGACCACCCTCTGTCCCTGACAAGCACTGTTCAAACGGAAATGCACACACAAAGCACCTGGGGATATTGGAGAAATGCAGATGCTCGCTCAGCATGCCTAGAGCAGGCCTGAGAGTCTGCATTTCTAAGTAGCTCCCAGGAGTCCCCCCAATGCTGCTGGTTCCCGGACCACACTCTGAGGAACCAGGCTTCTGGGGCGGGGTGGGGGGTGGTCCTTGTTTCACAAAGCACACCCAGGACCCTGGCCACTAGCAGCTGGTGATGCCTGTGGACCTGGGAAAAGACCGGAACGGAAGCCAGACTCCACCATCTCAAACGATTCTGGAGCCCACGCTGAGGTCCACCTTTGCTTTCCAGACACACCATCGGTCATGCTGACAGTGGGCTTCATGCTCAGTGCCTGGGCGTGAACGCCACCTCCCAAACCACAGCACAGCTCTGCGGAAAACCTGACCGGATCTAAGGCTAGCCAGAGCCCTCAGTTCAGATCCCTGAGAGACCCCTGCTTACCGAGTGCTGCGTGCGGGACAAGCAACCCATCACTGAGCCTGCGCTATGCTAAAGCCCCAGACCGGAAGCAGTACAGAAAACATTATGAATAAAAACGACAAATGCTGACGAAGCACAATGAACATGTGACAAGGCCTTCTCTTCAGTTCACACCTGTAGTTAATAACAGCCTCCCAACAGTCTGTTTTACAGACGAGCACACAAAGACATAGAGAGGTGAAGTAGCTCGCCAAGGGTCACACAGCATTTTCCTAGCAAGATCCCACAGACAGGTGCTCAGCCTCTCACCCTGGACTGGGGGAATCACAGGCTCCTCTCACTCCCATTTAAGCCAAAGTGTGCCTACTGCCCTTGTTTATTCCCTCCACAAATACACTGGGAGCCCCCATGCTGCTAAGTCGCTTCAGTCATATCTGACTCTGTGCGACCCCATAGACGGCAGCCCACCAGGCTCCCCGGTCCCTGGGATTCTCCAGGCAAGAACACTGGAGTGGGTTGCCATTTCCTTCTCCAATGCATGAAAGTAAAAAGTGAAAAGGAAGTCGCTCAGTGGTGTCTGACTCTTCGCGACTCCATGGACTGCAGCCTACCAGGCTCCTCCGTCCATGGGATTCTCCAGGCAAGAGTACTGAAGTGGGGTGCCATTGCCTTCTCCGTGAGCCCCCATGGGGAACACCAAATTATAGAAAATACCATCCCCAACATTACGGAGCTAGCACTTTAGTTGACAAAGACAAGGAATTATGACAGGACGCATGGAAGCTGTAATGTTAAGAAAATTTTTAAAAGGTCCAGTACCTTGCAGAGGCAACAGCGATTTTATCCTGATGAATAGGGAGGAGGGAGGATGCCTCTGAGCTGAGCCTCCAAAGGCTTTTGACCAAGAAAGGTGAGAGATGTTTCAAGGAGGGGGCCCGCTTGAGCAAAAGCAGGCTGAGAAAACGCCCACTGTCCTTACCGAACGGTATACTGGACATGGCGGCAGAGTCTGGCCAGCTTTAATACCTTAGCTCAGAAATATGGAAGGCGGTTACTTCCCTGGTGGTCCAGTGGTTAAGAATTCGCCTTGCAATGCAGGGGACGAAGTTTCAATCCCTGGTTGGAGAACTAAGATCTCACATGGCCTGCAGTAACTAAGCCCGTGTGCCACAACTAGAGAGCCTGCGTGCCTCAACTACTGAACCCGCATGACACCACGGAGATCCCGTGTGCTGCAAATAAGACCCGATGCAGCGAAATAAAAATAAATAAACAAACATTTTAAAAAGAAGAAAAAGAAATACAGGAGGCGCCCTGACGACAGTGGACAGCCGCTGAGGCCTTTTTCAGAAAGTGGAGGCGGGGAGGGAATGTCGTGTTCCACCCCATACTGTGGCTGATGCAGCAGCTCGTCAAGGGAGGAGTGGCTGTCAGTTTGAGGAATGAGAAGAGAGCTCAGTGAAGAGGCAGTAGCGATGTCCAGGGAGGAGCTGGTGAGATTTAGTTCTCAGATGACAGGTCCTCCCAAAATCTGATGAGAATTTCCCAACACCCAGCAACAGTGACTGCAACACAGTCTCACTCATTCATTCAATAAACACTCTGCTGAGCATGAACTATGTGCCAGCGAGCAAATCCGGGAGGGGTCTGCCCTTAAGATACCCTATCTCTTGCAGAGTGAAGGGACATCCCAGGAGTCCAAGGCTTGGTGGGAGGAGTGAGTTCAGGGGTCAGGACCAAGACACAACAGAGTTTTCTGTGTCTGGCAGGCCCTCCCTGACATTCGGCCCCCACCCTTCTAATCCAGTCCACGTGTCTTCCTGGAAATAAAACTCAGGCTGGGGATGCCTTGTTAGCCGGTGAGGAGCGTCCTTTACAAGACACACGGATACAGGTGTGCTGGGCCGGCTTGTACCAGCTCACAAGTGCAGACTTCAGTTTCCAGGAATTTTGCAGGTTAGCTGTTAGAGACAGCCATTCTTAGAAGTGGAAACACATAACTTTATAATGAAATAAATTATAGTAAAAACAAAGGTAGTAAGTACTCAAAAATGCACCCCTTTCTCATTACTCGATTGCACTGGCTGTGGTCTGTGCTCTCGTATGCAGCTGTGTGCGTCCCACCAGGTGTCAGGCACGCCCCTTTCCAACTCCACATTCAGCTGGTAGCCTGGAATCAGCAGGGGAGGAGTATTTCCACCATGGCAATCAGTGCGTGCTACAATCGGGGCTTCGCGCCCGGAAAGCTGGTTGTCAGACACTCACCAGCACTCCACCGTACACCGATGCATTCGCATAACCAGAGCAACATCCAACACCCACACCCGGCACGTCTGTTCTGCCTGCGAGGAGATGCCTGCTTGAGGCAGCCAAGCCTCTGCTTTAACTGTCAGTCAATCTTGTCCAGCCACTTGGGATAAAATCAGTGATCCACACCTCAAGGCCGGGTGATCTAGCTCCTCCCATCCACACACACCCCTCCTAGATGTCACACTGGTTCCTGCCTCCTGCCTCAGGGCCTTTGCACTCAGGGTGCCCTCTGCCTGGGAGACTCCCCCTCCTACTCTGTCTGACCGGTTCCTTCTTATCGCTCAGGTCTGAGCCCAAAGGATACCTCCTCTGAGAAGCCTTCAGGATCCTCTCCCTCAAAGCTGCCTTTTCTCCTATGTCAGCTGCCTCCTGACCCCGGCTCACCATCTGTACCCCTGGCCGCCCCCTCGGATAACCACGTCATTTACTTGTGCACCGTCGATCTCCCCCGGGGGGCGTGACAGCTCTGGGGACCTGGTTTGTCTGATTCACTATCACCTGGAAGGGTGACACTGTGAAGGAAGGACAAAACGGACTGGAGCTTGCCCACTGTCTTCCCCCACACCCCCTCCACGGGGACCCTCCTGCGGTGGCCCGAGCTGGCGCAGGCCCGCACGGATGCTGCTCTGCTGGTAACTGTTTCCTGATTCTTGGCAGCCAAGCTTGAAATGCCCAGACGTGAGGTCTGTCAGCCCCCACCTCTCTCACCCCCCGGGGGGCTGGACTGATCCCTGATCACATCTGCTGTGTCTTCCTGTCTCTTCGGTGTGGCCTGCCTCAGACAGTGCAGAGGGGAAGCCGGGTCTCCCCTGCCACAGTGTCATGGCTGGTGAGAAGTCAGTGTCTCTCTTCCCCAAACGGCAGCCCAGCTTGTCGGGTCCCTGGGGCCTGGCCCCTCCAGCCGCCTTCCTGGGAACCGTGTGCCCTGGGCGGGGATGTATCTGGGAGACTGTGGGCCTGGACAAGCTGTCCATAGGACTCTGCCCACAAAACCAGGCAGGGGATCAGGGACATCTGCTTTCTGGAGCCCTAAACCTGGACACGATCCTGCCCTGCCCAGCCTGCCCCCAGCAGAGCGGAAGTGGCCACCTCCCACAGGCTTAGGCGGCCGAGGAGAGTCCGACTGACCCCCAAGCTGGAGGCCCATCCAGCCGGGGTGGCGGTCTGGGACCGGCCCCCTCACGCTCACCCAGCGGGAAGGGAGCAGCGCAGCCCAACCTGGAGGCAATGTGGCCGCGACTGGCGGGCCACACATCCCCTCTGGACTTCACCAGGCTGAGCCATCCAGTGATATCATCCGCCTGGGGCGGGGCAGGGCGGGCAGCCAGGGTCTGGGAACCAGCACCAACTACATGCTGGCCGCCCCCTCCCTCCGGGGACGGCCGCTTGGCTGGCCCTGCCCTGGAATGCCTTCCGGTCACGCTGTCCCCCATGCGAGTTGCCCGCGGCGCGGGAGTCTCTGGAGTGCAGAGCAGAGCAACTGGGAACAAGGTCACCTGTCCCCCAGCAGGGAGCTGGGCAAGGAGGTGGAGGAAGGGAAGGAGGGTGAAGGAAGATGAGGGATGCAGGGGAAGGGGCAGGTGTGGGGGAGAGACAGTCACACAGAGAGAGGAGAGATGGCGGAACAGGACTGCAGGCCAGAGAGAGGCGGGAGGAAGTGGCGGCCCCCTCCCCAGACGAGCTCTCTCAGCTCCCAGGAGCAGAGGGCTGGGCGCCCTGTCCCTGTGCCCGTCTACAAGGGAAGAAAAGACAGACCGACAGACCATGTGGCCTCGAGGAGACCACGACCAGCCCAGCTCCCAGCTGCCCAGTGGCCCTGAGGGGTCAAAGTGGGGCGGGCCACACCCTCTTGGGGACAGGCCCCCTCCGCAGCATGCTCCCCCACCGCCAGGAGTGCCCCCTGCAGAGTTGGGCCACTGGGCTCAATCTTGGCTCCCCGACAGTTCGCACAGTCAAGTCAGGGAGAGACTTCTGACCAGAGCATTCCTGGGCTCCAGCATCGCATTTAGCTGGGATAATGTAGCTCCCCCCGTCCATGAATCACGAACTATAAACCACAGTGCCGTCACCGGTGCTCCGAGCAGGTCCCCGCCTCGGCCGGTGACTCACCTCGAGGAGAGGACACGGGGGCCCTGGCCACAAGCTCACTAGCCACTCATGGCTAGATCCTGGGGACTGGGGTCCCGGGGGTGAGGGTTCCTCGCCAAAGCTTAGGTGTGTGGGGTTGGAAGGGGATGGGTGTGAAAGAGTTGGAATTCCTGAGCATCCCTCTGTCAGGATAGGGGAAAGCTTCTGGGAAGTGGACAGCACCCTCTCTGGTTTCCTTGTTGTTTTTTGGCTGCGCTGTGCAGCATGCAGGACCCAGTTCCCCAACCAGGGATCAAATCCGGCCTGCTACATCGGAAGCATGAGGTGGCACCCCTGGACCACCAGGGAAGTCCCCAGGATGGCACCTTCTCTGACATTCCAAATAGCCAACAGGTGTCCCTGCCTCCAGCCGCTGCAGGGCACGCCAGGGCAGGCTTGCGTTCTCGGGTCATTGAGGGCCTGAGCCCAGAGACATCTGCTGGCCAATGCTTTTCATCCAGGAATTTTATATCTGCTTTTGTAATCATCCCCGCTTTTGAATGGCAACCACCACCATGATGAACCAGGGGCCTGGCACTGGGTGTGGAGAGGGTGTCTACAGGGCGGGTGTCACCTGAACACATGAGGTGACATCTTGCTGCCCACTCTGTGGTTAAGCATCACGGCAGGTCAACACCACCATGGAGCGTAGTTTGCAAATATGCAGACATGCGGGATTTGTCCCCAGGATGGAATGACCAGGCCCCTTCCCAGAAGAAGCTTGCTGCCCCAGCTGCTATGAGTGCACTCAGCCTTTATGGCCTCTGGGCTAAGACCTGGCCCTCTCTGCCCACCTGGGGAAGCTGGGAAAGTGTTAGCTCACCAGAGAATCTTCTGTCCATGGGATTCTCCAGGCAAGAATACTGGAGTGGGTTGCCATTCTCTCCTCCAGGGGATCTTCCTGAGAGAAAGCAGTTCAGGTTCACTCCAGTAAGTGCATCTTGAATTAAGAAGAGGGGCTGCGGGGCCTGTGTCTGCCTTTTATTTCGCTGTCACTGGGCCAAGAGATGAGCTATGACCACAAAGTCAACACCTGGGGTGACCCATTTATCCCATATTTATGAACAGGGCAGGCAGATGGTGGTAAGGGCAGTGGATCTGCCTGGCACAGGAGCCCTTCTGGGGTTTGTGTGTAAATCTCTGTCCCCGGCAAGGCCGGGACCACACCACGCCTCCTTGCAGCCCCCACTGATCAGAGGGAGGGGAGAGACCCGAAGGAGATGGAGGCCTCCTGCCCTGCCTTCTTCTCTCTTTCTGCATCCCTGTTCCACCCTGGGAGCCCCAGCCTGAGGCACTAGCTTGGGCAGAGGGTAAAACCTCACCAGAGAAGCCCCGTGACCCCAGCATCACAGCCACAGCTGACCCAGAACGACTCAGATGCAAAGAGGAAGCAAACGTTCCTTCTGTAGCCATAAAGCACCCCAGGGCCCCCAGGGCCCTGATCCTGGCCTCTGTCGCAAGTCACACACACTCTCTGTACCTCCTCCCTGAGCCTTATCACACTCTAGCCCACAGGTCCTGTGGGCTGAGAACAGATTTCAAGAGCAAATATGAACTGTCTGGCTTAGACAGCATATTGTTTCATTGTTTCATACGTGATCTAAGATTTAAAAATCAGACAGTTTCACGTAATTCCAGATCTCCAGGTCATCATTATATATATATTAAAAAAAAATCAGATCTGGACTTCCCTGGTGGTCCAGTGGTTAAGAATCCTCCTGCCAACAAGGGCAGCAATGAAAAACTACTCATCCCAACCAAGAATTAATAAATACATACCATTTAAAAAAGATAAATTAGATTAAAAAAAAATCAGATCTGACAATACAGGGCCAAGTAGTCAGCTGGAGCTGATGAGGTACAAGCTAGCTAGTTAACCCCAGGCCTCACCATCCCCTATTGTCTCCCATGGATTCTCCATTTCTTCATTCATTTGAGACCCTGGAAGGTACTCAGCCTCCTGCTCTGAAGGCTCTTGGGGCACCGTGCACTCTCTCATGCCCTGGTGCTCTTGCACCTGCTGTTCCCTCTGCCCAGGTCACCCCCACGTCTGTCCTTGTCCTTCAGGGAGGCTGCTCCGCAACCTCATCTTTGGGGCCCCTTACTCGATGGAGCCTCTCGGGCAGACCACTGGCATGCTGACTTGGAACTACCCCTGTCCGCCTGGTCTAGATGACTGGGCATGGAGCCGCCTGCATCAGCACACAAGTGTTCAGTGGACAGATGAGTCAGCAAGCAAGGCATAAACCCCACAAAGTGAAAAGCATGGCAGCCAGGACCAGGGGCGTCAGGCCCCCCACCCCCCAGGACTCCTCCGGAGATACCCCCTCCCTAAGGTGACGCCAACACACAGTCTTTCTTTGCCTCCCTCCATGCAAATGTGGCTTTCAGCATAAGATGAGGAGAATGGCCCTGTCTCTCCCCATCTGACTCAAAACACTTTCCTCTCCTGAGCACCCAGCCCAGCCACAAGAAAGGGCCTCATGAGCCCACCCACAAGGTCCCTACAAAGGTAGGGGAGCAGGGGTTCTGGTACACAGGAGATGCTCAAAAAATACCTGACAATGTTTTTAAAATCAGTCTAGAAGCCTTATTTCCCCCTCTGTTTAGCCACAGTCCACGCCATGCCCTACTGCCTCTTATGCCAGCATACTTAGGCTCTCTGCCTGGCATTTATTTGAGTTCTTGCCTCTCAGTCTAGAAAAGTTCCTAACGCACTTCAATTTCTAACACGTGGCAGCTAGGTCTTTAGAACTGACTCGCTCCAAGCTAGTACACCTCAGTTTTATGCATCTGTAAGATGGGCAAGCAGGCTGGCCAATTGTGGCCATGCTAAACCTAGAAGAAAACCCTATCCTCACACCAATCGCAGCCACCCTTCTCCCTTCAACTATTGGGCCCACAACAACCAATGCTCTGTCTCAATCCTTTTGGCCTGATGTTCAGGATGCAGTAAGGGGTTGTCTATTACCACCTGCCAACAGACTTGCTTCCCTAATTATACATGGCTTAGCCAACAGGGGAATGGACTCACAGTCCTGAAGCACAGTTTCCAGAAAGCAAGAAAGGAAACAGGGGATGTGTAGACCAACCCCTCAAAGGCTATGGGCCTTGATCACAGAGTAGCTGCTTCACAGTAGACACTGGAACCCCAGGGGAGTTGGCTGGACTTGACACCCTCAGGGTCCTATCCCTGCTGGCCCCAGAAAGGAAAAATGCCAATGTCAGGGAGCACTCACCTACCAGAACCTCTGAGTCTTGCTCTTCCGTCCTGCTAATTCTGACCTTCGTCCCTTTCCCTTGTGCGATCTCCCAGGCCAGAGGCCCCAGAGAAGGATATGCCTCAACTAGTTCCAGTCCAGCATGTAGCAGCAGTGTCCAGCGCCTTCTGCAGGGTCCCGCCTACAACCCCCTGCCTGCAGCACAAGTCCACTCTACTATCTCCCTGCTTTCCCCTCTGCCCCCAACCTCAGTACTCCCAGCATCGGCTCAGGGCTGATTCTCATTAGCCCCAAAGCAAGACTAATCCATCCCCTCCCTCTGTCTCTCTGACACCAAACAATCGTGAGCCCCCTTAAAAATGTGTACCACTGACCCCCATCATCTTTAACATATTTACTAATTTTTTAAAAAATGAATAGCCTTTTCCTCTAAGTCAGTGGTCAGCAGACTTTTTCTACAAAGGACCAGATGGTGACTATGTCAAGCTTTGCGGTTTGTCATGACTATTCAACTCTGCTGTTGTAACAGAAAAGCTGCCACGGTAATTCCTCAACAGGTGTGTGTGGCCCTGTGTCAATAAAACTTTATTCACAAAACAAGTGGCTGGCCTGACTCACCCAAGAGTCTTAGTTTGCCAAGTCCTGCTCTAACTTAAATCATCCCTCAGTCATATACAGTGATGTTTGAAATACAGTAATTTCAAGTACTGGCTACTCTTTTCCTTCAAAAATACGTTACACCAAAAACTATTAAAAATTTTTAGATGTTAAGTTTGTGAGCCAGTCCAAGTCATCCTGGGAGCCCAGGCCTTGCTCTGGGAATGTGACCCTATTCACCCCAGAGCCTATGGGTCACCAAATCAGCTCTTCTAGAATTTTCCAGGCTGAAGCTGGAAATGGCCATTTCTCCCAGCTCTCTTCTGTACTGTTGGGGTACAACAAATACCCCCAGACAGGGTCTCCCAGCTGCCACTGAGAGGACCCAAAATGAGGGACCCACTGCTCAGAAACATGTGGAAACGACCGCGAGCGGCAGTCAGGCCTGCCAGCTGCCAAGCATGCTGGGAGTCAGCCGCAGAGCATGCTGGGAACCCATCCCAACACTGCCCCCTTCTCACCTGGCTTTTGCCGCGGCGCCGGTAGCTCCGCCTCACCAGGCTCTTATAGTTCTCATTCTTCTTGGTCAGGTAGTAATAGAGGACACACTCAGCCACTGTCTGCAGGAGAGAGAGAGAGAAAAGACTTCTGAGGAGTGAGCAGTGTGGGCAGTCAGAGCAGGAGGCCTGGGTTCAAATCCCACTTCCTCCACACACTGGCTGTGTGACCCTGGCTAGTTTACTGAACCTCTCTGGGCTTTGGTTTCCTCACCTGTGTCGTGGGAGTACTATACCACACACTTTATAGGTTTGTCATGAAGACCGAGGAAGTTAATATACATGCATGTAAAGGACTTAGGACCACAGAGCACGCACTGCACATGTGTGACCTCTCCGTACGGTGGGCGCTGCTACTATTAGCAGTCACGTCGATAAAGCCATCGCCATCCACTCGGGAACAAGGCTTCCAGCTCCCCAGCTGGGTCTGGGGCCTCCTTTCTCTCCTCCCTAACACTTGAGGCCCCGAGTAACCCCTTCCCAGCTTCGTGCATCCAGCCTGACTAATGTCCCCGTGCGACTCTCCATCTCTTGGGACCTTCCTGTCTTTTCTCTGTCGTGGTCTTTTCCATGTGGACCTGACACCTCCGCTTGCTGAGTAAGTGGCTGGTTCTCTCTGAACCCCACCGCCTGCTCCTTGTCCAAATGAGACCAGTAAGAGGGCATCATCCACAGAGAGCAACTGGAGGACAGAAGGCGATGATGCCACTGCCTGGGCCCACTCCAGGCGACAGCTCGCTTATGCCGCAGCCATTACTGACATGATGCAAAATGTTTCTGTGATGCTCGGAGCTGCTGCCAAGCCAGGAAGTCGCCTCTGAGGGGCAGTCCATGAGGGCTGCTGGGTGCAGAGGCGGGCTGGGCCTCAAACCCCTGTGTCCTCATCCACATCCTGGAACGGACTGTGAACAGAGGTGGCTCCCAGGCTAAACCTGACCACACGCATGGCCCGCAAAATAGTTCAGAATAACATTTTATAATTAGATGCCAATATCTGCACACTGGGGGATGTGGGTGTCTGACTTCCCCTTGAACAATTCACGAGAGTGCCTTCCTGCACTGGACAACCAATGGGCTGGCCCTATAGTGGGCACGGGCTGGCCAGTCCACTGGGCTCCCACCCTGCTATTGGCCTCACTCACCGTCAGGACACACCAGTCTCCAGAGGCACAGCAGGCGCCTCCAGCTTAGACCCTTCTGGAAGCTCTATTTGAGTCTCAGCTTGGGCTGCCTCTTAGCCAAAGAATACCATAAAGTTGATTCTCCAACACAGAGACCTCTGATTTCCTCATTCAAACAGCACTGCTCAATTACCAATGTCTGAAATCCCTCCTTGAATCTCCAGGGAGCCCCAACCTAGAGTCTCCTGCATTGTCCACACCCCCAGTAAGAAGCTGTCACTAACTCAGGGGAGAGGCTATTTATGGGCTTGCTTCTCTACACTGGTTTTTCAGGCCGGGAGAGATTTCGCTTCCTGACGCTGCCCCATCTCCCTCCTTCTATGGGTATCAGTTCATTAAGGGCAGATGCTGGGAACAACTGTCACCCTTTAAAACACCCGCCTGGATCCTGCTCCAACTGCCCTCCCAAAATTAGGAAGCGTGAGGCCTCCACTAGCAGGGTGTTTGCAAAGCTAGGGGTAGGCAGACAACCCCACACTGAGAAACAAGATTCGGGGAAATGCTGCTTTAAACACCCAGACAAGCAGCTCCAGAAAGTAAACCTTTTCAGGAAGCTTGTGTGGCTCCACCCCGATGATGCTAGGGTCCAATGGCAGACTCAGACCCAGGGCCACGTCCAGCTCAGCCTCGTGGGTGCACAAAAGGGGGCGTTACCATTCCCTAGGACGTTCTGCGTCCACCTGCCAATAGGGAGCTGGAGCAGAGAAGGGCACCACCCCTGTGGAGCTCGAGTGTCAGTTCTCCATCAGGTTTTACCCAAAGGGGATGAGGACTTTGCCAGCCACACGCCTGGCTTGGCATAAGGTGTGTCAGCATAGAGACCATCAGAGGGACCTAGAAAGGTCATTCCATCCAGTGCCCTGGACGACCAGCACTCTTGCCCATAAGCCTTAATTAGGATGCCAGGCACAGCACAGCTTCNAGGCTGAAATGTCAGGGCCACAGGAGCAGGCGGACGGCGGGGGTGGAGATGTGGGTCACGGCTGCTGGGGCCCCGAGGATGCTGGGCGGGGCCTTGGCTGCCCCCCCACCCCCACCCCCCACGACACACCACCTCCCCGCGGTCTCCCTGGGGAGGGAAGAGACTGCTGGGGAGGCAGGGGCCCCGGGTCCCCCACCCCCACCCCCAGGGAGTCCGGGCCAGGGCTGGCGATCATCCTGCCCAGCCCTCCAGATGGTTGGGCTGGAGGCCAGCCGGCCCCTCCCCGGCTCCCCAACCAGACACTGGAGAATCCGGAACAGCCTCTTCTGTCTTCCCAGAGGAAGCCGCGAGTCAGGCAGGCTTCCCGGCCTGCAAGCCCGCCTCAGGCAGCTTGCAAAGCTGGAGGCGGCCTAATGCTCTGATTTTCCAGACAGACAGAATCCTCCCTTTCTCTCCCTGCCCCTGTGACACTTCCTTCCCCCACCCCCCAAAAATATCCCTTCCTCGGGGTTTCCCCAAGCCCAGATGGGGCCCCTAGGAGACCAAGAATCAAACTCAGAGGATTCCCTTAGGTCAACTGTTCCACCTCCCTCCAACCTACACCTGTATCCTCTGTGGATGTTTACTGAGAATTTACTCTGACACGGGGCACCTTGACAGCCACACAAGGAGGCACTGAGGCTACACCCATTTTACAGATGTGGAAACTGAGGCTCAGGGAGGAGAAGTGGCTGTTCAAAATCACAAGGCCACTAAGTGAGCTCTACGCCACTGACACATGATTTTCAAAGGCCCTGAGTGCTATAACTTCCACTGAAAATGAGCGATCACCTGGGACCCTGAAAGACACCAGCTGCCAACTTGGGTCTCAGCACACATCAGCCCAGCCTGGGTCCCCCATTCTTCAGCTACTGTACTAACAGTATGCAATCATTAGGTCAAAACAGGAAAGCTCCAGAAAGGCCAAAACACAGAAAGCACTCCCAGAAACCTCTTTTAAAAAAAAAAAAAGCATAAATAAAAACAGGAAACATGTTAGGGGTTTTAAATACCTAATGCAACAGTAATTCTTGGAATCCGTGACCACACCATAGTTGGTTCTTAAAGTGTAAAACACCTAATAGAGAGGACTTGATTCAATGGCAGCGCAAGCACGTCTGTGAGCATGAGGGCCTAGAAAGGAGCCACTGAGTACCTGGGTCTCCTGTCTCTGAGCGGTAGTCCCCGAACGCATGTGGAAATTGCTCCCAAAGCCCTCTTTCCTGTGGAAGACTGCTGAATCTGTGTTAGGTGCTCAAGGGGGCATTACACCATCCCTCTATGTATCTTTTAGAATTTTCATTATCAAAAGCCATTTAAAAAACAACAACAAAAAAACCCATAATACTTTCCATATGAGAGCCTCTTCAGTTGCTTCTCCTGCATTTCCAAGTCCATTTCCAGTGACTTCACTGGCTGATGCACCCCACCCTTGCCCGTGACCCGGAAGCATCTCCATCTCGGGAGCCCGGTTTGGCATTTTGGGATCACTTGACCCTGCAAAGGGCAGAGAGAGCCCCAGCCCCTATGGCCTGGAACCACAGCGGGTGGCTGGAGAAGTTAAGTTAATGACCCACACAGGTCGTCTCTTTTGAGGAAACTCTCTTGGCGATGAAAGAGGTGGTGGGCATGGACATCCAGCAGCTAAGCCCCCATTGCCCTCCTGGTTGAGCGCTAAGGTCTCCACCTGTCCCTCAGTTTCCCACCCTTTTGCTTCACAGGGGTCCTCAGTCCTGTGAAGGTACAATGTGCTCAGGAGGGGCTTCCCTGGGACACACCTTTTGAATCTAGTAAGGGAAAGGAGGGCTTTCTCCATCTGGCCCTTCACTCATCTCCCCAAAACAGTCATACTGCTCTTCCATTTCAGAAGCCCCAGCTTCACCTCTGAGCATCTAGACTCTGCCTCTGCTTCCCAAAGCGCTCCCTACTCCCTGGTTCCGTCTTCCCTCTCCCCCGACAAGCCTCTCAGTTGCAGCTGAGCCCCTGACCTGAAGCTGGGGGATTCTGAATCCTGCCTCCACCCTTCACAAGCTGTGTGACCTTTGTTAAGCGTCTAAACTTCCCTGAGCCTCTGCGTCCTCCTCTGTGTAATGGGGATGGGAACTGCTATTATGGGGGATAAGCAGGACAAATGCACAATCCCCAGAAGACATCTGTTTAGCGTCTGTGATGAAGGAGGTGCTCAACCAATAGTCACTTTCCAGATAAAATGAAATCCAAAGTTACCGGCCAGCCACATGCCCCGCCCAAGCCTTCAGCCCAGCCTCGAAGGTGCTCCTGCCTTGTTCTTCTAATACACACCGACTCATTTCACATGAAGCTTCGCTGATGCTCTACTGGGCCAAATAGTGTCCCCCCAAATATCTTGTCCTCCCAGAACCTCAGAATGTGGCCTTATTTGGCGATGAGATCTTTGTGGATATAATTAGTTAAGATGAGGTCATACTAGAGTAGGGTGGGCCCTGAATCCAATGTGACTGGTGAATTTATAGGAAAAGGAGAAGACACAGAGAGACACATGGGAAACAAGACCACGTGAAGACAGCTGAGACGGAGGGATCCATCTGCAAGCAGAGGGGTGACAGAGATCTCCAGCCACTGCTGGCAACCAGGCTGGAAGGGACCCTCCCTCGGAGCCTCTAGAAGGAACCACGCCCCCCACACCTTGATCTTAGACTGCTGGCCTCCAGAGCTGTGGGAGGATACATGCCAGCTGTTCTGAGCCACACAGGTGGCGGTCACTTGTCACAGCCCTGGGAAGCCAGGGCCAACCTCAACAGGACAGGCTTCCCCGGGTAGGGGAGGGCGGCCTTGGCCAGGCCCCCCCCCCCGACCCCACCAACAGGGGGCTCACTTTTCCCGGAAGGTCTCCTTCTCCTGCTCGCTCCACATGTTCATGACCTGGCGGTCTTTGTACACCTTCATGGGATCATCCATGAGCCCATTCATGTTGATGAACTTGATCCGCTGCTGGTCGGCATCGTACAGCATGGGCGGGATTACGGCCAGCTGACGCATCTGCTTCTCCAGGTTCTGGAAGGGAAATGGAGATGATGGAGGGCACCTCCCTGGCCGGAAAATGCAAGACAACAAGGAGCTGGGGACCCGGCGGGGGAGGGGACAGGGTGCTCCCGCCAGCACAGGGGAATTCAAGTGAATGAGGAGAGGGTAGGGATGCTCCAAGTCAGAATGGGAAAACACAAAACCAGAGAGAAAGCGCATGATGGGTTAAAAAATAAGAACAGGCCCGTGCAGGGGGAAGGGAGAATTTAAAGGCAGCCCCAGACAGGTTTATGGTGGGCAGGGCTGTAAATTCAACACAGAGAGCAGCAGTCACCTTATCTGCAGTAAGAGGGGAGTGATGAATCTTCCCTTTAAAATGCAAGTGCCATAAAACACTGCAGGGAAGATGTGCAACCTGGCTGGCTCAGGGACGGGGCTGCCCACCCCCACCCTGGGTTCAGAGGGCACGCGGGGTGGGGCAAGGGGCTGCCTTGCTCTGGGAGGGCCCAGCGAGGCTGCAGAACCATTTCCTCACCAGCCGTCCACCTCCAGCCCCGGATCCTGCTCTTTCTAGCGTGCCCACTGGGGACCAAGCTTGCCCAGCCCTGTGCATGGCAGGAGTCGGGCGGGCTCGCTCCTAATGCATCGGGGCAGCTATTAAGAGGCTCAGAGCCGCCACTCAGCTGGACTCATTTCCCCAAATCTCTGCAGCCAGCCCATTACTGGCAATTAATTACCAATCTCCGGAGGCAGGCGAGGGCCCCAGCCCAGCCAAGGTCAGCCGGTTGAAAGGATCCGCTGCCCAGCCTCCCACATCTAAGCACTCCATTCAGTGCTGGGGATTCCCAACAGAAGCAGGGAAGCGCAATGGGGGCACAGCCCTGACCTTGGCTGAGAGGAGGACTCCCAGGGAGGCTGAGCCTCCCCGGCACTTGAGCAGCCCTCCAATACCATCACCTCCCTATCTACCTCGCCTGCACGAGACACACAGTCCTGGCAGATCCAAGCCGGGTTCCTCTGGGCAGGAACCCCCCCACCCTACTCCATGGTTCCATCCACAGTGGGCTCACACCCTGACTACTGCAAGCTCCCCCGAAATCGCGAGCATCTCTTTTCCTGCCCAGTCCCCTCCTTGCCCCACTCCCAGGGAACCTCAGGTTAGCCTGGACTGGGTGAACAGCTGCTGCCCTGAATTCCCTTTCTGACCATCACTCTTAAACACTGTCCCCTCAACCTCCCCAAGGACCCTGGTGGCTGCATTCTTATGTGTCCAGGAGCTGGGGAAGTGGTCTTCTGGGAAGGGGGTGGTGCTGGACACTGAATCAGCGGAGATGCCATGCACCCTGCATCAAGCAGGGAGTCTGCAGGAAAGGGTCACTCTCTTCCTGCTTCCACATGCCAGTGTGGGTTGTGTACTTGGCCACCATCGGCAGGACAGGAGCCGGAGCAAACCCACAGGTGTGGACAAAGGCGTTCCGAGTTCTGCTTTCTGCAGAATAGATGGTGTTCAAAACAGGGCCACATCATGTGCGGTTTTAAGACAAAGGCTTGGACTTCGGCTTCCCTAGTAGCTCAGATGGTAAAGAATCTGCATGCAATGCGGGAGACCCAGGTTCAATCTCTGGGTCGGGAAGATCCCCTGGAGGAGGGCATGGCAACCCACTCCAGTATTCTTGCCTGGAGAATCTCACGGACAGAGGAGCCTGGCAGACTATAGTCCATGGGGTCATAAGGAGTCGGACATGACTGAACAACTGACACTTTTGCTTTCACACTTTTCCCTGGCGGTCTAGTGGTTAAGACTCCTCCTTCCAGTGCAGGGGGCAGAGGTTTGATCCCTGGTTGGAGATCTAAGATCTCTCATGTCACCAGGCGCAGACAAGAAAAAAAATTATTTTTTAATTAAAATTTATAAAAATAAAATGAAGGGTTTTTTTTTTTTTTTTTAATAGCCAGATAGTCTGAACTACCTGTGTCAAACTTGCATGAACAGCCTGGTGAAAATGCAGATTTCTGAGTTCTGCCACCCTAGACTGGCTAAATCAGAACTGCTGGAGGTGCGGGCCTGGCAAATCACAATTCAAGCTGGACATCCCCTCCCCAGGACTCTTAAGTCTGTCCCATATGAGACTCAGTGGCCTAGGCTAGCACCGCCCAATAGAATATTCTGCAGCAATACAGGTGTTTATGGCCTGCTCTGTGCAGCACGGGGCCACTAACCACACGTGGCTTCTAAGCACTTGCAATGCGACTGGTGACAGTGGAGGAACTGAGTTTTTCATTTTATTTCGTTTCTGGTCATTTCCATTTAAATAGCCACATGCAGCTCATGAGTGGTGACTGCACTGATCTGGAGTTGTAATACCTCCCAGCTGAACAAAAGCTCTCCCTGGACACAAGGCCCGGGGGAGGAAGAATGTGTTCCCCTCCTTTTGCGAAGCCCCCTCCTTTCCACTGTGATGTTGGGAACATGGAGAGGGGGATGGGGAACTGACACATGAGATGCTTGCAAGACTTGGGAGGGGACGGGCCTGTACCAGCCCTGCCCCAGGAGCAAATGCCTCCTCTCTCTGCTCCCTGGCCACCTTTGGGCTCCAGGGTCACCTGGCTGATAGAAGGTCACCTGGGAACTCTTGATAGAAGGTCTCCGGCTTGGTGAACAGCTGGTGAGCTGGGAAACCAGGCTCTGACCCTGGTTCTGGACAACTGGGAGGCTGACCTACAAACCACCACCCTTGGGCTCCTGTGCCCTCTGGCTTCGGGTCGGGTTCAGCCAATGGGAAGCACTGAAGTAGCCAGGGAGCGGGGGAGGAGAGGCCAGGCTGCTTACTCAGCCGAGGTGTCACGATGGGGCCCTGGCTGTGACCCTTCCTGGCCATGTCCTACCAGGTGGCCCCTCCTGCACAGCCCAGCCTGCAGGCCCGGGGACAGCCAACGGCTACTCCCCTGGGGCCTCCCCATCCCTCCTTGGTTCCGCCCCACATTCAGTATCAAGCCCCTTGATCTCAACCATCCCGGTGAATTCTGTTTCCTGCCGGACCCTCTCCCTGGACAGGGCACACAGCAGGTAGAGCTGAGGTCGGGGTCAAGGACTCACCTCCTGCTCCGAGAGGCCATCGATGATCTCGGACACCTCGTGCTCGCTGCGGGCGGCCGACATGGAGAGCCCGCTGCCCCGCTGGCCCACCCTGCTGGAGAGCGAAGGCACACACTCAGGACCGGCCCCTCGCAGCCGGCGCAGCGGCACAGCCCCGAGCCCACAACTTCCCCAGAGGCAGCGTGTGGGCAGCGGGGAGGAGCCAGGCCTCCCACACCCACACGGATGGCCCCAAACTGAGGGGTCTGGGGGAGGGATGGAGCATCCCCACTCTCACCCAGAAAATGCCAGAACCCTTTTTCTCTCCTAAGATGCCCCTCACAAAAGGCCAGCTACACAGATCCACGTACAAAGTCCAGCCCTGCCTCTTCGCAGCCTCTGGCTCCATGTCCTCCCATGTAACCTGGGGATAAGGTGGTGCCCGGCTCCCAGGACTGGGAGCAGGCATTCAGTGAGACATGGGATGTGAGCATCCAGTAAAGAGTGAGATCCAGAGACTCCCTTGGCAGTCCATTGGCTAAGACTCTGAGCTTCCACTGTAGTGGGGGACATGGGTTCGATCCCTGGTCAGGGAACTAAGATCCTACATGACATGTGGTGTGGCCAAAAAAAACAAAAAGACCCATGGCAAATAATCAAGGGCTTTAATGGAAAGAGGAGACAACATGCAGGAATAACTTAAAACTAAGAATCATACGCTAATACATTTTCATATATTTGTTTAAAAAAAGAAAGAGTGAAGTCCATCATCCCTGCTCACAGCCCATTGCCTTATCTGTGTGACAACAGAAACTGCACTCACACGCCACCAAGCACCTACTGTGTGCTGGGCACTCCGACACAGGATTGCACCCAGTCCTTATGCCCGCCACGTGTGACCAGCATCCTTTCCCTTTGCCCTACACCGGGGATCTCACGCTCGCGGGCCACATAAATGAACAAAGCTGGGGTGGGTACCAGCCCATGGCACACCGGAAGAGAGCTCACTCCATCAAAATGGATTTAAGTTTCTTTCCAAGAAGTGTTAAGGCCAGTCAGGTGCTGAGTGACACACCCGAGGCCTCAACTCGGCCCTTGGCGTGCAATTCGAGACCCTGCCGTGGTTGCCTTCTCATGCTGGCCAGGGGTCCTCTGTGGACGGGGCCGCCAGCGGGCCCAGGTCCCGGGAGGCAGGGAAGGAGGCGGTGGCGGGCGGGGGTGGAGGGGAGGAGGGCGCGAGTGGCCCGGCCCTCGGCTCACCTCTGCATGCGCTCCTGCAGCTCCCGCTGCTTGCGGATCTCGGGGAACTGCTTCTCGTAGTACTCGCGCACTTTGCTCTCCTTGGCCCGCCGCCGGGGATTGTTCTCGATGCGCTCCACCTTCCTCTCCCAGGCCTCCATGAGCTGGTCATAGCGCTGGCAGAACTTCTGTTCCTGGGGAGACGCGGGGGAGCCCTGTGGCAGCTGCTCCTCCTGCATCTGACATTCGGCACCCCAGGGCTCCCTGCTCTGCCGTGCGCACGGGCAGGAACGTGATCACACACAGGTGCCCGGGCATGAGGAGACCGGGGCAGACCCAGGCCACAGTCTGCCCTAAGGATCTGGCTGCCTTGCTCCCTGGGGCGTGGGCCATCCTCACCCCCAGCCTCCCTCTAGAAAGGCCTTATACTATACAGACGCTTCCAGTCACATGTGGTCGTTAAAGCTGAATCATGTAAAACTATTTCGCATTTAAATTCCGGTCCCTGGTCCCCCTGCCACTGGGGCCAGGGCTACTGTCTGCAGTGGGCGGTGCACACAGACCATTTCCATCATTGCAAGTTGTGTCAGATGGTGCAGCTCTGGGGTGCCGGTCAGACCTGGGGCGGCCCCGTGGAAAGCATTCTCTTTCTGAATAGTTCCTCATCCCCCAGCCTCAAGGCCCAGCCATGCTCCCCAGATCCAAGGACTGGGTGTAAAGACTCAAGCTGCCGTCCGTTCACGACAAGGAAGGCCCTCTCTGAGTCTAACCACGGTGCTCCTGCCGTATGCAAGTCCTTCCTTAGAGAAAAGACCCCTGGCTCAGCCCAGAATGTAAGCTGCCTGGCTTCCGAGTCTCCAAGGTGACCCAGACCTCAGGCAGGCAGGAAGCGTCCGGCTGCTCTTGAGACCCAATCTCCCCATCTCTAACAGCTGCCATGGACAGATGGCACGGTCTGGGAGTCTCGCTTGAATGCCTTCTCGACACTTCAGCATAATCAGAAAGCCCTTCTCTGGTCTTCGTGCCCAGACACCCCATCCCATCCTGAATTTCAGCTTCTGACCAAGGCAGTCTGTGACCTTGGTCCTCAACAAACCCAGCAGCGTTGACAGTCCCCAGGGAGCTGTCAGGCCATCTATGAGCAGGAGCAGAACTCAGCCCCCAGCTACCGGGGGCGCCACACATACCGGGCTGCTCCAAGAACCCTTGGGAGGTCAAGTTCTAGCAGCACGCAATGGCCACACGTGTTCGTTTCAACGCGCTGCAGACAGCACTCCTGGGGTGGGACCAACATGAAGGACACTCAGCCCATCGTCAGAGCAGGGGACCCTCCCTACCCTCTCAGTGTGAGTGTGTGATTAGTATCCTCCCCCAGCCAGCAGGGCCACCCAGGTGGAAATCCTGGCAGGGGCATTCATTGCTGCCCCAGGAGGGGCAGTGGCCACTGCCACGGGCTGTCCTGCGGTGCTCAGGAGGCCTTGGTCTGATGCGTGAGAGCAGGAAAATGTCAGATGGGCTAAAGGTGAGAACGTGCTCACCCAAAAACCAGCAGAGAGAAAAAAATGCAGTTACCAGTGAAGATGAGCGAGAAACCTGCAGGGACACCGACCAGCTGCCGAGTGGAGGGGAGGCCGGCAAGATGACTCAGCCCTGCCTGGGGCCCTTGTAAAGCAAAAGGGACAGAACAGCCACGAGGGGCCACCAGTCACGTTGCCCAGCCCCAGTCACCACACACAAAGACGCGAGCAGCTCCTGAGGACTATTCGACATGAGGAAGTTCCCCTTCTTATCTGACCACAGTGCCACCTACTGTCACCTGTGTGCTGGGCATGCTCTCTGTCCACTGAGGGCTGAGGGGCACTGGGCACTGCAAGACAGCCCGTGGCAGTGGCTGCCGCCCCTCCTGGGGCAGCAATGACCCTGCCAGGAGTTTCCACCTGGGTGGCCCTGCTGGCCAGGGGAGGATACGGAGCACACACGCACTTACACACACACACACACACACACACACATGCTCACATATACACACACTCACACTGAAGCACATACATCCCCACACATATACACATGCACTCACACACTCATACACACACACACTCATATTGACAAATGCATAACACATATTCTCACTCACAATACAAACCACACACACTCATAATCTCACACACCCACTCTTCTCAAGCACACATGTACTCACACACTGACTGCTATTATCAATAGTACTGAGGCTGTTGACTGAGTTAGGAAATATTTGGTTGATGCTTCTGTGGCTCGTGGGTTATATTTTATTATGATGGGAATAATAGCAAGTATATTTATTTCGAATCTGATTCAGATGAGTAATCAGTGGGAGCTGATTATAACGATAATAGTTCCAAGTATAATGGTGGTTATGATAATAATAAAGGTGATTGGGTTTATTAGTATGGGAAGGATATAAACCAACATTTTCCAGGTATGGGCCCGCTAGCTTAATTAGCTGACCTTACTGTTAGAATCTGGTGTAATCGGGAGCACGAAGAGTTTTGGGTTCTGAGGAGTAGGTTCAATTCCTATAGTTCTAGAAATAAGAGGGCTTGAACCTCTATTATTTACTCTATCAAAGTAACTCTTTTGTCGGACATATTTCTTACGTTTGTGGGGGGTCTCACATTTACATTTCAGAGGCTGGAGTATCGCTAAGCTAGCCTGCAGGCGACAGGGGCAAGAATGTGCACAGGAGGAGGAGGATGGCCCCTGTGACCCTCTGCGAGAATTCTTTGCTCTAGCACCATCACCACCATCATCTTCACCATCACTATCGTCACCATCGTAAACAGCAACATCGGCTTCACCGTCACCATCAGCATCACCACTGACACTGGCCTAAGTACCACTGCGTCACATGCCAGGCACAGAGCCGAGTCCTTCCCGTGACCACCATCCCCGCTCTGTCCAGGTGGGGGCTCAGAGCTTGGGCGCCATCAGGCCTGGATCGCACAGTCCAGACGGGCGGTCAGGATCCTGACGGCTGTTCTGATCAAGCCCAGGGGCCTACACTTCCTTTCGCTGCTCACGCTTTTGGAGGCCGCACCCAAGAGCCACTGCCAAATCCAAGGCCATCAAGATTCACCACCAGGGCTTTTCTTGATTGCATGGCTTTAGAGGTTTGGGGTCTTTTTAAGATTTATTTATGTTTGGCTGTGTGGGGTCTTCGTTGCCGCATGCGGGCTTTCTCGAGTTGCAACAAGCAGGGGTTGCGTCTAGCTGTGGTGCACAGGCTTCTCACTGCAGTGACTTCCTTTGTTGCGGAGCATGAGGCCTCAGTAGCGGTGGCACAGGGGCTCAGCTGCTCCGAGGCATGTGGGATCTTCCTGGACCAGGGACTGAACCCACGTCCCCTGTAACGGCGGCTGAGTTCTTAACCACTGGACCAGTAGGGAAGCCCTGGCTTTCGCTCTTGCATTTAGGCCTCTAGCTCATTTCGAGTGAGTGCGTGTGTTAATTCTGTGAGGTGGAGTCCAACTCCATTCCCGCATGTGTGACTGTCCTGCGGTCTCAGCACCATTTATTGAAGAGACGGTCCTAACTCTCCGAATGGACTCGGCCTCCTGTCAAAAATCCACCGGCTACAGATGTGAGGGCTTAATTCCAGACTCTCTAGTCTGTTCCGCTGTCCTCCACGTCTGTCCTTAGGCTGGAATCACATTGTGCTGATTACTGCAGCTCTGCAGGGTTTTTTAAATTTACTTTTTAATTTTGGCTGTGCTAGGTCTTCGTTGCTACCTGTGGCCTTCCTCCAGTTGCGGCAAGCAGTGACTTCTCTTATTGTGGAGCATGGGCTGTGGATGCTCAGGATCAACAGTTGCAGCTCGAGGGCTCTAAAGCGTGGGCTCAGTAGCTGCGGCACACGGGCTGAGCTGCCCCACGGCATGTGGGATCTTCCCAGACCAGGAATCAAACCTACATCCCCTGTGTTGGAAGGTGAATTCTTAACCACTGGACTGCCAGGGAAGTCCCGCAATATGTTTTAAAATGAGGAAGTAAGTCTTCCAACTTGGTGGGTTTTTTTCAAGACTGTTTTGGCTATTTGGGGTCCCTCTGAATTTGAGGGTCGTCTTGCAGCTGACGGTTCCGAGCAACCATGGTAGTCTGGGTGTTGCTCCAGGCATGCTGCTTGCAGCCTCTCACTCAGTAGCCTGATGAGGTGGGTGTTCCTACAGTCCCCACCGAATGAAACAGGAAACTAAAGCCAGGAGTTCAATGATTTTCCCCGGTCACCAAGCAGAGCCAGGATTTGAACCCCTCCTGCCTTGCCAGATATGGCAGGATGCAACTCTACAATTAGGGAGGAAATAAGAGATGGGGTGCCCAGGAGGAACCCCCTAAACTGAGGAAGACAGTCTCAAACCAACAAAGAACATGGAGGGAGGTACCAGGGAGCTGACTGGAGCCGGCTGGCCAGGGAAGCTGATCTCTGTGGTCACCTAGTGACCTGGCATCCTCCATACCCCTAGGGAGCCCAGCCCGCAGCCTCACCTAAAGGCTTTCTTCCGCTGGGCTCTGCGGCTCAGGCGCCACAGAGTCGGAGAAATGTTCCCCCACTGGCTGTCCTGCGTGTTCAGCGATGGGTGAAGGGGACAGGCCGGGGCTCTCCCAGCCTCTGTCCTGCGGCCCACCACTCAGGCTGCAAAAGCGGGTGCTGGGCCAAGTCAGGACAAAGCCAGATGTGAAGCATAAGGACATCAGAGGTGCAGGGGATACAGAATGTGCTTCCTTTAGCCATCTCTTAAAAAAAGAACTGTGGTGCTGGAGAAGACTCTTGAGAGTCCCTTGGACTGTGAGATCAAACCAGTCCATCCTAAAGGAAATCAACCCTGAATCTTCATTGGAAGGACCAATACTGAAGCTCCAATACTTTGGCCACCTCACCCAAAGAGCCGACTCATTGGAAAAGACCCTGACGCTGGGAAAGATGGAGGGCAGGAGGGGAAGGGGATGCCGGAGGATGAGACGGTTGGATGGCATCACCGACTCCATGGACACAGGTTTGAACAAGCTCTGGGAGATGGTGAAGGACAGGGAAGCCTGGCGTGCTGCAGTCCATGGGGTTCCAAAGAGTCGGACATGACTGAGGGACTAATACACACACTAGACCCCGGGACAGATGTCCGTGTAAGAGAGGAGAGGGCGAAGGGGAGGCGAGGATGGAGGCCAAGATGCGAGTCTTGTGGCCACAGCCAAGAATCATCTAGAGCACCAGGACCTGGAAGAGGCAGGAAGGAGCTTCCCCTAGGGCCTCTAAAGGGAGCACGGCCCTGCCCACATCTTCATCTTGAACTTCTGGCCTCCAGCACAGAGAGAATACATGTCTGTTTTCTCAGGCACCTAGTTTGTGGCCATTTGTTACAGCCTCCTCAGGAAGTGAATGCACCCGCCGTCCAGGCTGGGCTCACCGCTGACTAACCCATCCTGCAGGGCCACCGTCAATCACACCCACTCTCCCCGCCAGGCACTGCACTTCCTGCAGTGCCACCATGACCCCATTTCACAGATGAGGAAAAGCGAGGCTTGGGGCGAGACAGCTCTCCCAGGACCACTCACAGCAGGTATGGTGGATGGGATCTGAACCTGTGCATCAGTGACTCAGCCTTACATCCCCTCCCCCAACGCACACGCACACGCACACGCGTGCACACACACACACACACACACACACAATCTGGCTTCCAGGGTCGTGGGGTAAGTGTAGAGAAGGATAGGGCAGACCCGGTGGGGGTTCCTGTTGGGGTTGGGCACCCCTTTGGGAAAAGAGCCTCAGCTCTCTGGGCAGAGCAAGCATGCAGGGCAGCCTGGGCTGCTAGGCCGCAGTTCCAGAAACCTCTGAAAAGTGAGAGTTCCGCCGGAGAACCGACTCAGGCGGACGCGGGAAACACACAGATCTGAAGGGGCACATCTTGACCAAGCCCCCTCCAGGTCCCGCCTGACAACGATGCACAGGACTCAGGGCCCGTTATATAAGAACTAGAGTAAGATCATGCCTGATGCCCTCCTGTCACAGTTTCTGTGGTTTCCCGAATTCGTTTTCACAAGAGCCTCTCTTAAGACGGGCTCAGCTTGGCCACAAAGCCACCCAGAGTTTCTTAGAAGTCTCCAGTTCCTCTTCCCCTATCTTTAAATAAGCCCATTTCCCCTCCATCCCCTCAAAGGACCTCCAAGGAGCCCTGGGAGATTTCTTAAGAACTTATGTCCACCCAACTCCACCCTCAGCAGTCACCAGGATCCTTTTAAAATGTAGATCAGATCTCCTTTCTCCCCAGCTAAAGGACCTCCCCAACCACGCCTTTCACCCCCAGGCAGGACTACTCGAGAAAAGCTGTACATCCTGAGGTGTGCTCCTGAATTTCCTTCATCCAAGAGAGAGACAGGGAAGCATGACAGGTGAGGGTCTGGGCATCCACACTTACTTTCTAAGCGTTCAATACAAAAACATTCAGACACACACACACACACACACACACAAAGTGAATGTAAAGAAGTGCGTGCCATTAAGTCACTTCGGTTGTGTCTGACTCTTTGTGACTCCATGGACTATAGCCTGCCAGACTCCTCTGTCCATGGGATTCTCCAGGCAGGAATACTGGAGTGGGGAGCCATGCTCTCCTCCAGGGGATCTTCCCGACCCAGGGATCAAACCCGCATCTCTTCCGTCTCCTGCATCAGCAGGCGGGTTCTTTACCACCGGCGCCACCTGGGAAGCCCAGAGAAATGCTAACCATGAGGAATCCTAGATGGTGGGCATATAGCCGTTCACTGTATCCTGTCAAACTGCCTACATGACTGTCAAGTTTTCTGAATCACTAAAAATCCTTAAAGACTTAGTATTCTTTATTAAGAATAAATTGTCTCACTGAATTTGGAATAAAATCCAAATGTTCCACCCTAGTACAGAAAGGTTTTCCACCAGTCTCCTCACTCATGCTCTGTAGTCCAACTTGCCTGTTGCATTCTGTCCCGTGTTACCCCATGCCGGGTCCTGCCCCAGGGCCTCTGCACTCGCTGTGCCTGTTTCTGGATACTCAGACCCCCAGATCGTCACACAGGTCATCCTTTCTGGTCGTTCCTCTCTCAGTTCTGAGGTGGGACATCCAGGCTGTCCCCCATCCCACTTCTCTGCCCCGCACTTGTCCCTCCTCTCTCCACTCAGCATAACACAGCCCAGCACTGCACCAGGCGCACAGCACGTGTTCAGTAAATATTTCTTAATTCAATGGATAACACAGGATGCCCTGTTTCATGAACCCCATCAACCCAGTTGGGTGCTTCTGGTCACCATCCAGTTAATTTAGGAGTCTGAGAAGGTCAAGAAAGGAAAGGTTGGGAAGCCCACCACTTCTCACCCCATGGGTCCCCAGAGTCCAAAGGTGTTGCCGCCCCACCCGCCCCCAGCCTCTCAGTCCTTCAGCATCTGGGACAGAAGTATCTCCCTTCTCTGAGGGTCCAGCTGACATCTAGGACCAGAGCAGGGTGGGTTCAGAAACTGTTTCAAAGGGTCCAGGGCCCTCAAGTGATACAAGCCGAGCTTTTGTGAGATGGTCTAAGAAAAAGTAGTTCTCTCTTTCTGGCCTCCAAGCCTGCCGCAGAAATTCAGGTCACAAAGGAAAATCAGTTTGTCAATGTGCTAACATAGAGTTGAAAAAAAACAACCAAGAAACTGCATAGACTTCAGGTAATCAGATCAGGTACAACCTGATCAAACCACTCTTTGATCAAACCACTCCTGAACTCCACTCAGTAGACTTTGTCAGCTACAGAAATTCCTTGACCGGTTAAGCCCATCTGAGCCAGCTTTTCTTCCTCTCACAGCTGAAAGAATACTGCCGGGTAACACTCCCTCCATCCCTCAGCCCTAACCTCCCCCAGCGCACCAGTGATGTAAACGAGCACCCTAAACCACAACGAAAGGTGTTCCCTGGAGTGTGTTCTCCCCACTTTGGGGCTGCCTCCCAGCTGAGACTGGAGTGTGCATGCAGCGGAATGCAGGAGTCGCACTACTGCAAGGAGGCCTCACTGCTTCTCTGGGTCCTGACTTTCCTGAGCCCAGAATGAGCACAGTGGGCTGGGAAAGGCTCATTTCTCAGGGAATCCCCTGCAATCACCGTCACCCAGCACACAGCCCACCCCCGTCCTCCACCTCTGCCAGCAGACCTCCCTCTGCCCAAAATATCCACAGTGGGTCCTCTGACAAGGGACCAGGTTTCCCAGCTAATGTTATGCTTTCTCCTTCTCCAGGTGGGAAAAGGAGGGGCAGCGTCCCCAGCACCCCCTCCCGCCCACACCCTTGCTTCCTTGAGGCAGCAGAGCCCCGAGCCCCCGGCTTCACTAAAGTAGCTGCTGTCTTTTCCCGTTTCTCTTGCTGTCCTTGGCTTTTTTTCATGCCCTGGACACTCAGGAATCAGGCTCAGAACCCAGGGGTCCCAGGGGCCATGATCTGAGTGGAGGGGACCATTTCCACTCTCCAGGAAGCCTGGTCCACAGAAGGGAGGGGGCAGCAGAAGAGATTCTAAGGCTGGGGGCCCCAGGGATGACTTACCCATTGTTTCCGGGCGTGATTCCTCCTCTTAAAGTACAAGATTAACTTTTTCCGCATCGCCTGGTTTCTAAGCAGGAAGGAGACAGACAACGGGGCAGGTCAGAAAGGCAGAGTTTCAGGAATTTCGTCCCTCGCTGAAGTTTGCCCCATCACTGGCTTCCGGTGAGGGAAGAGACCCCATAGACCCCCGAGGCAAGCCACCTACTGTCAGTGTGTGTCCTTCCTCTGCCCTATAGGAGGTGCCCCCCACCCACACTCTGGCTGAGCATGGTCTGCAGGAAAAGCGGGCTCCGAAGCGGGGTCAAGGTCCTGCAACCTCCTGCCCTCCCCGGAGCTGCCATCACCCCTACACACACCCAAGCTCCCCTCTCTCGTCAGCCACGGGAAACCAGCCACAGAGAAAAAGCCACAGGCTTAGACCAGGAACGCAGGCTGGGCAGACTAAGCCCCCGAAAGCTGCACCCACACAGAGGCAGGATCTTGGGGTCTGGCCTCAGTGACCCCAAGCCACCTCCAACCAAGAAAGCCCCTGCTCTGCCCCCCTGGGGTGGGGGTGATGCGGATACGCCAGCGACAGGCTGGTGGGGGCCAGTGCAGCAGGAACTCCAGGAAGTACTCGAGGGGTCTCACGCCTCAGGTCGGTGAAACCAGACCCCTCCCGCCATCGGGGTTCTCAACCAAGGAGGCCACACATAGCACCGCGGGCTCAGAGGGGAGGGGGCACTTCCAGAGGGTGGGACAGATGTGGGTGGTTCAGAGAGAAAGAGGAGCAGAGAGAGAGACACCGAGACCAGGAATGAGAGAGAAAAGGAATGCAGAAGGACAGACAGAGGCCCAGAGAGAAGCGAGGGGAGAGAGAGAGAGAGAAGTGGATAAGATCCCAAATGAGGACAGAGCCCCAGAGGGGAAGGAGCCTGGCAGAGAGACAGACAGCAAGACAGGAGGGGAACAGGCCTTCAGGCAGAGGAGGACAAGATCCAAAGAAAGTGGGAGGGGACGATGGATACACAACAAGGACCTACTGTAGAGCACGGGGAACTATGCTTAATATCCTGTGATAAACCATAAGGGGAAAGAATATTAATATTCCTATATGTAAAACAGACAGCCAGTGGGGATTTGCTGTATGACTCAGGGAGCTCAATGACGACCGAGGGCTCTGTGACAACCTAGAGAGGTGGGCGGGGTGGGAGGTGGGAGCGAGGTTCAGGAGAGAGGGGACATATGTGTGCCTATGGCCGATTCATGATGATGTATGGCAGAAACCAATGAAATATTGTAAAGCCATTATGCTTCAATTAAGAATAAATCAAGTAATGGAAATGGTATATAGGAGGCAAAATGTTAAAAAGGAATATTAAAAGAATGTATATATTTGTGTATATATTTGCAATGCAGCAGAGTTGTACAGCACAACATTGTGGATCAACCATTCTTCAATAATAAAGTAAAAATGAAAGAAAGGGAGATGGAGCCCTAGAAGAAGGCAGAGGGAGAGTCAGAGATGCGGACCGATACAGAAAAGGGGGAAGGCACACCCAAGGACCCACTTCCCCCAGCCCCCTCCCCACAACCTCCAATACACAGCAGAGTGCAGCAGCTGGGGTCTGTGGGAGTCACAGACAGGCCCTGGGAGGCCATCAGGCCTGTGAACTTGCTTGATCCCATCCGAGTGTACAGTGGGATCAATTTTTCTGGGGCAGGGTCCCCCAACTTGCTCATAGCCTCAGCTGCACCCAGAACCCTTGCAAAAAGCTCACAAACCGATGGCTGGGAGCCACGCATGCACAGGTCTACCAGCACACCTTACCCCTGTCCGGATGACTGTCCCTAGACCCTGCAGTGATTTCCGGTGTCCTCACTATCAGGTCGCAAGTCTGAGATGCTGACAGGCCTGCACGGACCCTCTTCATTTATGGACCCCAGCCAGGCTTTGAGCCCTGTCTCCATCCATCTCCCAACAAGGAAAGGCCACACTCACTTCCAGGAGGGTCGCTGGTAAGACCCTGGGCTCCCTGGATCAATCCGATTTCACCTCCTGCCGTGCAGGCCTCCCACCTCGAGGTCTCACTACTTAACATCAATCTTGCCCTCCCCAGCAGGGTGGGCACCGGGGGTCCTCAGCCACACAGGCTGAGACCAGAACCCTTCATTCCATAGCAGCGGGTCTCTGAGCAAATCTCAGAAGGTCTCTCAGCATCAGTTTACTCATCCGAATAATGGGAACAATGGCATCACGCTTTCATCTCCTCAGTCACTCAGCAAAAGTTCACCGAGCACCTACTATGTGCCGGGCACTGTTCTGGGTCCTGGGGACCCAGGGGTGAGCAACACAAAGCCCCGAGTCCTCGCAGAGGCAGGTGACACATAGAGGGACCATGCTGACAATTAGCAATATAATCCCGGGGACCTCCCTGGTGGTCGAATGGTTAAGAATCTGCCCGGCAATGCAGAGGACATGGGTTCGATCCCTGGTCAGGGAACCTAGATCCCACATGCCCTGGAGCAACTAAGCCGGCACCTCACAACTAGAGAGTCTGTGTGTAGCAACCAAGATCCTGCGTGCCACAACTAAGACCCGACGCAGCCAAATAAATAAATATTTAAAAAAATTATAACCTTAGATTCAGAAACTTACACAGAGGGATGGGGTAGTGACTGGGAGAGGGGAGGGCATAGCTATTTTAGGTTCAGGGTGCAGAAAAATGTCTCAAGAGTTGGCCTGGACATTTCAATCACCAGGAGGGCCCAGCTGTGGAACAACCCACAGGGGGACGCACTCCAGGCAGAGCACACTGGGTGTGCAAAGGCCCTGAGGTGGGAACAAACTCAAGTGTTTGCAGAACAGACAGAAGAAGATCCTTGTGGCTGCAGAGTGCTGCGGAGGGACACAGGGGAGGAGAGCACAAGGTGAGCAGGGCCCACTGTGCAAGGCCTCATGGGTTGGAATACAGGAGAGGGTTTGGACCTAAAGGCAGCAGCCGAGAAGGCCAGGAAGCTGTGACAGTCCAGAGCAATGAGCCCACAGCTCTGAGGTCTTGGTCTCTAACACCACTCTCCAGTAAAAGGAGCCATTTCTCAGGACTCCTCCTGGCTGCCTATTGGTTACGATCCGGTGCTTCCACTGCAGGGGGCATGGGTTCGATCCCTGGTCGGAGAACTAGGATCCTGAATGCAGAGGGACATGGCCAAAAAAAATAATAATAATAGAGCCATTTCTCCCTGGAGGAATGACTGAGTCCGGCACTGGAGCAGGAAATATACAAGATGAGCCCAGAACATCTTTAAGCAGAGAAGTGTTAAAAAGGAAGGACAAAAAAAAAAAAAAAAAGCGCCGTGGGGGGGTGTCAAAAGGACACAGGACCCAACCTAAAAGAGTTTCTGACGACCAAAGCTGGAACAATCTGAGAAGCAAAGTAAATAACACTCGTGCTAGATTATAACCTGAAGAATAAAATAAATATCCACGCGTCGACACAGATGTAAATAAATGATAGAATAAATAAACAAAGGAGAGAGAAGGGACACGTGTTCTCTGTGTGTGTGCATGCCTGCTCGGTCAAGCCCAACTCTGCGACCCCATGGACTGACTGCAGCCTGCCAGACTCCTCTGTCCGTGGGACTTCCCAGGCAAGAGTACTGGAGTAGGTTGCCATTTCCTTCTCCAGGGGATCTTCTTGATGCTGGGATCAAACCCTGTGTCTCCTGCACTACAGGTGGATTCTTTACCACTGAGCCACCTGGGAGGCCTTACAGAATTTCAACTGCTATACGCAGAAGGACTGAGGGAAGTAGAAAATCACTATTAGATACCACGGTGCTAATTGTTGCAGGCAAGATCCTTCCATGAATGTTAAACTGGTTGGCAAAACGTTGAGGAAAGATGAGAAATTTGCATAGCTGCAAAGCATTTCCCCCAAATATTTACTAAGCATCGTGGCGGCTTTCACTTGAGTCCACAAAGTCTTTGATATTCGCCCTTTAGGAGGTGCAGCTGGATTTCCCTCCCCTTGACAGCAGGCTGGAGAGCGAGCTGCTTCTAAAGCACAGAGTGGAGACTTCTCTGGTGGTCCAGAGTGGTGGTTAAGACGTCACCTTCCAATGCAGGGGGCACAAGTTCGATCTCTGGTCAGGGAACTGAGATCCCGCATGCCTCCTGGCCAAAACACCCAAGATGTAAAACGAAAACAATATTATAGCAAATTCAACAAGACTTTAAAAATGGCCCACACATCCGAAAAAAAAAATGCACAGAGTAGGGATGGGAAAGACAGCAACTTGACAGGGAGACAGCTGACACTTCCCTGAGCAAGGGAGCAAAGTCAACAGCACCTGTAGTGACATAAACACCCCCAGGCAGGGTGTTGGGTGCCCCTGATGTATCGTGATAGGAAGGGCACCCCCTCACCTCGGGGGGACTCTTCCCCCAAATCCACAAGCCCAGCCTCCTCCTGAAAAAATATCAAACACACCCAAATCATAGGACATTCTGCAGATTCCGAGAGCAGTCCTCTTCAAAAGTGACAAGGTAAGGAAAATCAAGGAAGACTGAGAAATGGTCACAGAGTGAAGGCCAAGGGGTCACGAGGATGAAGTACGGAGAAGGATTCTGGATCAGATCTGGGACCAGAAAACAGGCATCAGTGGGAAAATGGAAAATCCAAAGAAAGTCTGTGCAGTGGTCCCCAATCTTTTGGGCACCACAGACAGGTTTCATGCAAGACAATTTTTCCATGGACTGGGAGATGGTTTGGGGATGAAAAGACACAGGAAGAGGGCCACATGAAGATAGGGTTGGAGTGAAGCGTCTACAGGCTAAGGATCGCCAAGGATGCTCAGCAAACACCAGAAGCTAGAAAATGCATGGAAGGATCCTCCCCATAGCACCTGCAAGAGATCACCTTGCCAATCCCTGGATTTCCAACTTCTGGCCTCCAGAAACACGAGAGAATGAATCACTATAGTTTCCAGGCAGCCCGGTTGTTGTGACGGGTCTGGCAGCCTGAGGAAACGCCTGGAACAGTCTACCCCAAGCACGGGGCTGTGGCTTCGAGCTGAAGAGGCCTCAGTGAGAACAAAGGCTCGCTCGCAGGGGCAGAGGCCAGGCAAACAGCCGTCTCCGTTCCCCATAGCTACTGGAGGGCACGTGTCCTCCCCAGCTGATCCGGGTTTCCTTCCAGAGCAAGCTGGTATCCATGGCAGGTATCCATTCACTGACTGCCAAAGAGGACCAATGTCAAGTCCACAGGTTGCCAACAGGTGCAGTCCACCAAGCAGGGCCAGTTCCTGAGACTGCTGTGTTTGGGCTGTGGAGCTTTCTGAAAACACTGCGTTTGTTGCCATTATTGAAAACCAGAAGCTGCTGCATAAAAAGATGAACAGAGAGCTTCTCTTTAAAAAAAAATCAGGCAGCCTGATCACACTCCCTTACAGCCACAGAATGGGAACTGAGGTCTGACTGCCCCCACCCCCCCGCCCCCACTGGCCACCCTTTTAAAATGTTTATTTATTTGGCTGTGTTGGGTCTCAGCTGTGGCATGTGAACACTTTAATTGGGCTGCGTGGGATCTANACCCCCCCGCCCCCGCTGGCCACCCTTTTAAAATGTTTATTTATTTGGCTGTGTTGGGTCTCAGCTGTGGCATGTGAACACTTTAATTGGGCTGCGTGGGATCTAGTTCCCTGACCAGGGATCGAAACTCTGTCCCCAGCACTGGAAGACTGGACCACCAAGGAAGTCCCGATTGCCCATTTAAAAGAGTGACAAGCTCACCATTCATCCTCGTCCCTACACTCCCTAACACCTTCCACCAGCCCTTCCCTAACTTTGTTCCTGCCCCAGAGGCATGCATCTGGGTTCACAAGCTTCTAGACATCTGGCTTGGGGTGTTCATTTGTGCAACACTCTTCTGGAAAGCTTTTTTTTTTTTTGAGTGTTTATTTTGTCGCAAGAAGTGTTTAGGTATTGCAGCTGCAAACAGCATACTGCAGACAAATCTCTGCCGAGATTTTGTCTGGCAAAAATAAGAAGCAAAATCTCTCTCAAAGGGTTCTGGAAGGACTGACAGACCAGCAATGTGATGAGTTCATTGGCGGAAGCATTTTTAGGGTGCAAAGGATATCTCAGTCTCCTGGAGAAGTCAGGGTTTAAAAAAGCACAACCTGTCAAGAAATACAGGCTTTGTTAGCTGACACTGAACTAGGAGAAGGGGAGCTAGGAAGGAATGAAAAGTCTGTGGACGTTCGAGGAGAGTCTGGCCAAGCCCTGGGGTCTACAGGATTCTGAAAAAGGAAAGCATGGGACAATCAGGGGAGGCTTCCTGAAGGAGATGAGGTTTGAGCAGAGGCTTGGGAGAAGCAGTGAATGGGTGGGCAAAGAGAAATGAGGTGGGCACCCTTCCAAGGGAGGAAGGGTGATGGTGAATCTGGAAGGGGTAAGGAGGGGTGTTCAGGGAGAACCAGACCCCCCGACTTCAGGGGAAGAGTAAGATGGAGGCAGCCTGTGCAGGGCCCTGAACGGCTTGGGAGAAGCTTGTCAGACTGGGGTGACTGATGGTCTGAAACATGCTCACTGGGGGCCAAGCACACTTCTCCCACACAGTGTGACTTCCAAGGAGACCAACTTACCGACAAGCAAAATGATGTGACTTGCCCGAGGTCACTGGGCTAGTGAGGGGCAGAGCCTGGACTGCAGACACAGGCAAGGAAGGCAGGGTGGGTATGCAGACTGGGCTGGTCTAAAGAGTGTGGCTGTGTGGCCCCGGGGAAGTTACTCAACATCTCTGAACCTTCAGAGCAAGACCACAAGGACCAGTTAACAGTAACCTGGGTCCACAGTGCCCTTTCCACCTGCATGGCCCTAGGGCATCAGCCAAACCCCAGTAAGGCAGGAAAAGGGGAGAAATCAGTCTGTAAGACAAGAAAATCCGGAAGGAAGAGCCACCAGGAGCCAGCAGGCTTCCAGCCTCGAGGGGAGGAGAGAACTAGGCTCAACACCAGGTGAAGGGGTGGCCAGGGCACACAGGAGCTGCAACTGTAACCATTGCATCAAACCCACAACCTTTCACCGAATCACTGCAGGCTCCCCGACCCAGAGAATTCAGCCCCCAGCTCTCCCCGCGGGTCCAGCCTGCAGAGGGCAGGGAGCCCCTCCACGGAACACCCAGTGATACTGCTCCGCGGTCACCCCCCACCCACTCCCGGCCCCTTCCCCTGCTTCCCAAAGCCTAGGAGTTCTGCAGGGTCACTGCCGCAGACTGGGGCTAAGACCAGACCACAGCCCATCTCCCGCACCACCCCCGCCCCAGCCAGGAGCATGGGCAGCCGCCCCCACGCCTCCAGAGGAGGCAGGTGGCAGAGGACAGCATCGGGGTGGGTACAGGTGACTTCAACACGTCCAAAATTGCCAGTGCAGCAGGAAGTCAGGCATGAAATTAACTTTAACTCAGAGGCCCCAGCGCGCAGACACAGGAGAAAGTAAAGTGACAGGGAAGGTCCTTGGGGAAGGGACAACCTTCCACCTGGTGCGATTACAGAGGCGGGAGGGAGGGAGCCTGGGAGGAGGCCCAGCTGGGGCGAGCTGGTGAAGCTTTGCACTCTGACAAAGAGAGCGCCTCACCCCAGCCCCAGCCTGATCTGTCTTCTTGTCCTTATCAAGCTATCATTATATCACAGACGTGTTTCTTTATGATCTGTCTGCACCACCAGAATGGCAGACCTCCTCACTCACTGCTCTCTCCCCGGTGCCCAGAACAGTGCCTGGCACAGAGCAAGTGTTCCTAAATATCTGCTGAATGAATGAGTGAATGAATGAGGGAGGGTAGCCCTCTTGGTCTCTGCTGATGAAGTGAGAAAAATCACAAAACACTTCCTACAGGCCTGACACTGAGTAACTTCTAGGGATTCAGCGAATCTTCCGCCCATCTCACAGATGGGGCAACCAAGGCACCGGGAGTGACTGGCCACGCAAGCCAGATGCTTGTGGTCCTCAACCTGCCCCCTAGACCGTGGGCTCACAAAAACCCCATCACGTCACTTCACGTAAACCTCATCACTAGCCTCCTTTAGCACAGATAATAAAACCCCAAACTCATCACCAGCCCTAGGTGATCTGCATAGCACCTTCCTCTCCCTCACCTACCGCTTCGGGACCCGCCAGGCTTCTCTGTGATCCCTCCAGCTCAGTCCAGCCCTGGGGCCTCTGCATCGCCTGTTCCACCGGCCTCTGGTTAGGGGAAGGGTCTACATGCCAGCTGCTGCTTGGTCTCTGAATGTTCCCTCAGCTGTCAGGTCCTGGCCCTGATCCCCTCAGCTAAAGTCACCCCTTACGTTCTCTCCCATCACCCTGTCTGCCATCTTCACAGTACATTTTTTTTTTTTTTGTCTTTGGGTTTTTTTTTTGGCCATGCCACACAGCATATGGGATCTTAGCTCCCCAACCAGGGATGGAACTCATGCTCTCTGCAGTGGAGTCTTAACCACTGGACCACCAGGGAAGTCCCTTCATAGTATTTTTTAAAGTAAATGACTGCACTGATTTAATCACGATCACACTGAAACTAAAATTACAGAATTGATTATGATTTCAGTGGCAAACTATGGGGAAAAAAATTAAAATTCTAAGAAGAAAGCAATTCAAATAACTTGCTTACAGATACATTTTTCTAACATGTTACAGACCACTTATCATCGAAGAAATCTCAAAATTATTAATCTCTATGTTTTAAACTTAAACATGTTCATCTGTGACTTAGATTTGGAGTAAATTTCACTAGGCAGTAACCTACTTAGCCAAAATGTACTCTAGTAGAGGAGAACTGTCCTCTGATGAAGATTATAGGATATAAAAATTGGGCACTGGTTTCAGTAAACTCATAGCTTTATTTTACTTATATGCAGCAGTGTCTTATCAGTTAGTACTATTTGTATGGATACCTTTTGCCTTTGTTGTTTGGAGTCTATGGCCATTCTTATAACCTGAAATCATCCACACTATTCGGCTTAAAATATTACTCATTTGTAGTCTAGTGAAAAAAAAATGTATGCAAGACTTCCAGTGTAATAATATTGCTATCAAAAATGTTTACTTTGAAAGGAAAAATACAACTCGGTATAGTAAAGCATAAAGAGCTTAAGACAGCTATGTGACCACAGTACTTTTTATTTGCTGGTATTTTCTCATTTACTTAACTTGTTTTCTGTCTCCACTGCTAGATAACCTTAATGAAAGTATAGGCAACTTTGTCTTGTTCACAGCTAAATCCCCAGGTCCTAGAACAGGGCCTGGCACATAGTGAGTGTAATAAATGTGTATTGAATGACTGAACGTTCCCAGCAGGGTCTGCCCAGCTGAGAACATGAAGCCATGAGAGGCCCTGAAGGGCCCCATGCCCTCACCCAAACTCCATCTGGGGCTCCCCCACCCACAGCAGTGGCCCCAGGAAGGTCCTGGGAAGCTTTATAAAGGACTAATGTGGCCTGATTGGAAAATAAACCATGTAGTATTGAGAGGGATTTGGAACCGGAGCAGTGAACACACACTCAAGGCCAAACAAAAGCACAGGCCACACAGGACACGGAAAACCCAGGGCCACCCCAATGCTCCCCCGGGAAGGACACCCCAGAGCCCCTGGCAGCCCCAGGCTCAGCGACAGGCAGCAACGAAGGCGAGGCAGGTGCTCGCAAGCCCAAGTAAGCCAAGGACCTCAGGGCAACAAGAGATTTTTCTAGCTTGCTCCATTAGCCACCGGGGGCTGCAAGGGGGGTGGCCGTGTTGGGTCACCAGAGCCTAGACTAGTCACGCAGGTCCAAAAACTACAAGAGGAGGGACCTCCCCAGCAACCTGTCCAGCACCAGTGGATACCTGAAAACCATCAGGAGGTCTGCATGCCCCCAGGGATGGGGAGCTCAGTGCCGCACATACATCCTGCAACTCCACCCCAAGGAAGTTCGGACAGTCAGACCAAACTGGACTGCCCGTTGGACCAGCTAAGCACCGCCCTCCTGAGGTCACACAAAAATGAACCTTGAACCATTCAAAGACTGTGATCCCAAAGGACCTACCTATAACCTAACATCCCCGGAGTGTGCACAGCCACGTGTTCTTCAACAGGCAAGACCCCTCTGGCCTTTTAGACTCCTGGATGACGACATGAGGCAATACTTCCTCCTCGGCCAAGGAAGCTAAGCTGCTACTAATGCATCCCCAGAAAAAAGCCAACCTCTTTCTGACAGTCACAATTGCTCAACGCCTGGTGCCCAGCTTGAACACATAAAGACACTGGCCCCCAGCACCGTCCTGGTGCCCCTGGTCTGCCAGCTCGGCCCACGCCAAGTGTGCGTGGCACTTCACTGATATTTTTCTGCTTCTAGCGTTCATCTGGGAAAAGGCCCCTTCACTGGGCTATATCATGCTGGCCATTCCAAAGCCTCTGGGTCTGGGTGAGTGCTCCCAGCTGCTCCCACACTGGGCTGTGTCACAGATGGACCCCCTGTGCGGACCACAGACAGTCCTAACTATGCTTACATCAGAGCCCAAACCACAGGGTTTCTGCTTATTCCATGGCCACCGCACGAGTTCACACTCCTCCTCCTGGTAACAGCTTCCTCCAGCTCAAACAGGAGGAGGACCTGCGGCCCTCCACCTCTGTCTCTCAGAAGCTATGCATGCAGCTTGCCCACCCTCCCCAACCATGGTCTATCTCCCAAAGCTTCATGGGGCCACTTCCTTGGCCCCTCACCACCTCTGCCTTTCCATCCAAGGCCCTGCCTGGCCCAGAACTCCGGCCCAAATCGCCCCCTCCCACCTCCTCGTCCAGCGCCTGGCCCTGGCTGGGAGCCCCGAAGGGAACTGAGAACCCGCATCCCACCCCGGGCCCCCCACCCCACTGTGCGTCTGCACAGCTGCCCTCAAGTACTCACATTTTGATGTTCTCATGATACTGCCTGGTGTCGGAGGGCTGGTTGTACAATGGCTGCAGGAAAACAGAGAGGGAGGCAGGTCAGAGCCGGGCCAGGACTGTGGGTAGCTGGCACAGGCTGGACTGGCCACTGCCCTGTTGCGGCGCCCCAGGCCCTGGCATCAGGGAGCTGTCCACTGGTGTGAGAACCAGCCGCCGGCAGGCATGAAACAGAACACGGGGACCCAGCCCACAACCCCTGCCAGGAACAGACTGACGCTCTGGGCACAGCGATGGGTATGATGGCCCTCTCCCCTGGGGCCACCGTGGCTGCTCTGCGGGACACAGGACAGTTCTGCCATGAGCACCCAAGGCAAGCACACATCTCCCAGGTGAGCTGAGATCAGCAACGGTCTTGAACAGAGAAAACTGCCCACCATGGTGACATACCCTGCCACCACCAGGGACTGGCAGAAGAGAAAACAGCCCAGTAGTGCCAAGGGTTGGTGAAGACGCGGGGAGATAGGAAGGCGTGAGTACAGCTCATGGAAACATACACAGGTATCTGTGCCCCCGAGATGTGAAGGGAGGTGTGCCCGAGGACCCCCTCCCCTCCTGCAGGCACCCTGGAAACAGTCAGGCGCTGTGTCCCACCAGGAGATGGGCCCCAGAATGCCCAGAAGGCACCGTTCATAACAGCAACACGTTAGAAGCAAGCCAGGACTTCCTCGGTGGCCAAGTGGTTTAGACTCCACGCTTCCAATGCAGGGGGCACAGGTTCAATCTCTAATCAGGGAACTAAGATCCTACACGCTGCACGATACGGCCAAAAATGTTTTAAAAAGAAGCAAGCTGAGTATCCACCTTCAGAAAAAGGAATAAGGAAGTCAGGACTCGTTTACTCCTCGAAGGCTACACAGCAGTGAGAAATGAATGAACTGCGTCCACATAGAACAACAAGTGTGCAAGTCAAAAGGAGGAAGTTGCTGCAGTGTCTGCGATGAGCAAGAGCTGAGCTAGATGCTGTGTTCTCTCCTGGATGGCAGGGCTGCAGTTAAAGGCTAACCACCCAGGCTCACATCCCGGCTCTGACATCTTCCAGCTGTATGTCTCTGGGCGAGCAACTTCAGCCCATCTGTGCTCAAGGTTTTCATCCGTAAATGGAGTTAAACTCGGAGAGCTGTTGTCAAGATCCAACGAGATAATGAATGCAAAGCTCTCAGCCACGTCTGGAAGACTGAGAGGCCCAGGAAGTACCAGGGTCACTGTCACCATCGGGGTGCAGTGACTGTATTCATGGAAGTAATTTTCCCTGCCCACCTTGTATCCATCCACACCCAATGTCTTGTTTTTCTGTTTGCTTGTTAGTTGCCCAGTCATGTCCGACTCTGCAACCCCATGGATTGTCGACTGCCAGGCTCCTCTGTCCATGGAATTTTCCGGGCAAGAACACTGGAGTGAGTTGCCATGCCCTCCTCCAGGGGATCTTCCCAACCCAGGGATCAAACCGGGGTCTCCTGCACTGCAGGCAGATTCTTTACCACCTAAGCCACCAAGGAAGCCCCAATGGGACAGATGCAAACTGCGAAAACAGGCGAAGACTTTCTGCTCTTTCTTCCTCTCTTGTTCGCCTGCTCCCCCTGCCCCTCACCGTCAAGGAACCAAGTGTAGCCTGGCCTGCTGGGGGCAAGAAGCCGGCACGGAAGAGAGCAGCACTAGCCAAAAACCTAGAACCATCCTAGCCAAAAGCTAGACCCACCAGCTGATTTTCCAGCTGCCCACATATGGGAGTGGGCCGAGCCCACAGCAAGAGAAGTTGCTCAGCTGACTTCTGTACTTGTGGGAACTATCAACCTGTTGTTTAAATCTGGGGCCAGTTTGTTACACAGCAGTTACTGACGGATACAATTACCATCCCCATTTTACAGATGAGAAAATCTAGTCTCTGAGAGATTAAAACATTTGCCTCTGGCTGATAAGAGACGAGCTGATGCTTGAATCCCACCTCTCAGCTCCAGCCCTGGAGGGAGGGGTTTGCCCTCTCTCTGCCTGCACGCCTCTTTGTGTATCTCCTTCTGTATATCTCTGTGCATCTCGTTTTGTGTTGGCCTCTCTTCCTATCCCTCTTACCTCCCTCCCTCTCTCTGTCTCACACACCCACACAGGCAGCCACGGATGACGGTGGTACAAGCCTCAGGTACAGAGGGTGATGGGTCAGGCTAGGCAGGAAAAGATGGAGATGTGGTGTCCTGACCTCGAGGTAAGGCCCTGGGGTGAGGCAGGATGGTATATCAGGCCCCGCTGAACACACCTCCTGACATCATCCCAGCTGATGGAGACCATCCCCAAGCATCATGGCACAGGTCCAACCTATCTATTTTTCCCAGGGACAGGCCTCTTACCCTCTGTGGACAGCCTTGGCTGAGGACAATTCACCATTCCTCAGGCAATTCCAGGCCCCAAGCTCAGTTACTCCCCCCAGGATGGAGACGTTGCCTCAAGGCTGGCACAGGCCATCTCCCCCACGCTGGGTCAGCTGCTCTTCCAGGAGCTTGACTCTAATCAAGGAGGTTTCTCCACCCCCACTCTGTGTATCTGAACATCAGGGCAGCAGGAGAGACCACAGTCAGACTCAGTGCAGAACTTCCCAACCAGAGAAGGTTAACACGTTACTGCACACGATTGACGGCCCACATCTCAGGACGGCAAGGAGTCCTACAAAGATGCCTGTGCTGAATGCCAGGGCATTAAATGCTGTGCTTAATCCTGGGTGACTCTGCATCAGGTCCTTTATGTTCTCCACAAGCTCACAAAACACAAGCTTGGCAGGAGTGGGCACGCCTTACATGTTCACTTCGGGGAGCGGATGGGTCCCAATTTAAGTGATGGCGCTCCCAGTGCTAACTGTCAGACATACGCCTTCAACAATCAGGGCCTCAGCGTCCTCGTCTGGAAAATGGGCATAGAGCAAATAGGAACTACCTTATAGGGCTTTCGAGAAGCCCAGGAAGTGTCAGATTTGACGACTCAACTGCTGTCTTTTGGTTTTACAGATGGCAGTCTCCACAGTCTAAGGAGGCCAGGAGGGGCTGAAGGACAACACAGAGAGACCCCCGGTGCCAGTGATGGGCTGGGGGTGAGAAGCGGGGGGGCGGGGGGTGACCCGTTTCTACAAGGTGGGATGGGCCAGAAAAGAGGAGACGGACTTCCGGGAGGGCGGTGGGGTCCCAGCCCGCCTCTGACCTGCCAAACCTGCAGGGGAGGGATCCCTTTCGCCCTACGGCCCTGCTGGATGAGACAAGGACACAGCACTCTGCTGCCCCAGGTGGCCTTCAGCAAGAGGCCAGGAAGAAATCCGAGAACATCGTGGGGTGTGCTGCTTCTAACCAGAGAGGCTGTCCTCCCAGGAGGCACTCGCTGGGCACTGAGGTAAACAGACATGGGAGGGAAACACCCCGGCCTCAGGAGGCTGTTCGCTGCCCTGACATGGGAGTAAGGAAGGATCACAAGGCATCTTTGGCTGGTATGCTGCTGGGGGGGAGGGGACAAGGCCAGAGGTGGGGGTTCTTACCCTTCCTCACCACCTGCAGGCCAGGCAACACCTGCTCTGTCCTGGGAGGCATGTCCTTTAATATAGAGGCCATGAGGCCACCTTGGCCTTCACACCCACAGCAGCTTTCTCTGCTACCGCCCAGGTTTCCCCTGTTGCCAGGGCAACACAAGACCAAAGAGGTGGGACTTTTCCCGGTGGTTCGGTGGTTAAGAATCCACCTGCCAGTGCAGGAGACACAGGTTCAATCCCTGGTCCGGGAAGATTCCACAGGCGGAGCAACTAAGCCTGCTTGCTACAACTGCTGAGGCCGTGCGCCTAGGGCCAGCGCTCCGCCACGAAAGAAGCCGCGCGTTGCAACTAGAGAAAGGCTGCCCGCAACAACAAATACCCAAAGCAGCCAATAGTAACGATAAACTTAAAAAAAAAAAAAAAAGGTTTAGGCCTGGAAATCCCTGGCCCAGACCCCAGAGGAGCGAGGCGGGGCGGGGGTGCGGGAGCGGCTGGGGTATCGATAGGAAGGCCCGCCCCCTCCACGCCTGTATTTCCCCCTCTAGAAATGGGGGCGCAGCTGAGTAAGGAGGGAGAAAGCACACAAAGGCCAGGGTGTGCCAGACTGGAAGGCCTGGGACAGAAATGACTAAGAAAGAGGAGCTAGGTCTTGGGGAGAAGGACGGGGCTCCTCCCCGAGAAGAACCAGGTGGACGAGGTGCCAGAAAAGAGGTGTCAGCGCTGGCCCTCAGTCCTCTGGTGACACCGCATTCTTAAAATAACACCTCAACAGGAAGGAAACCAGTGACTCAGAGCAGTATGGAGAGGAGGTGGGGGCTGGGCTGCCCCTTCCTCTGGGCCAGGCCTGGTCCCCAGGGTGCAGGGGTGGAGGGCCCTGCTCGGAGCCACTCTCACTATTATCTCTCTTGCCCACGCCCGTTTCTGCAGGGCCCAGGACACCCCCCACGTGACTGTCTTCCTCGGCTGACTGCTCCCTGGCTGCAGATGGGAGAGACCCCCAGGGAACTGGACTCCCCAGTGGTGCCGCCCAGTGACCTGAGACCTGGGGTCAGCAGCCCCAGCCCCGCTCCCAGCCTGAGACAGGACTCCCGGGTGGCACGAAGCAGCTCTCTGCGAAGAATGTGCCTCTGAGCTGCCTCTGCTTGGAGAATACTTCTCGCCACTCTCGGGCCTTGTGGTACCCAAGACAGAGGGCAGACCTGTGAGGAATTGGCTGGTGGCAACCCCCTGGGCTCAGCACACCTCTCCACCTCCTCCCTTGCTGTGTGACCCTGGGCAAGGCACTGCCCTCTCTGAGCTTCACCTGGAAGATGGATAGTGACATCTCCACAAGGCCTAACCTGGTGTTCTGTCAGCGTGAGTCCCCTCTCCAGCCCCCGCAAGGCCACCGAGCCAAGAGCCTATGGACTTCAAGAGGACTCCAGGGACAGCCACGCAGCCCCACCAGTCACTCCAGACCTCCGCCTCCTGTGCCACCAGCCTTGAGGGGGCCTCCTCTCTGAGAACCCCAAGCAGAGGATGGCATCCTCACCCCCAAAGATCCAGGAAAGAATCACTGAGACTGTGAGCTCCACAGACAGCCTGCTGCTCTCGCAGAATTTCCTCAGGCCTCCAGACCCAGGCATCTCCCTTTAGGTCCCCACGCCTACTCAGGAGCCCCCCCGGAGTAATTAAGTCAGGAAAGGGGAAAGGAAGGGCCTCCAGGTCTAGAAATGGTTGAAGGGCCAAATCTAGTCCTGGAGCTCCCCTGGCAAGAAAGGGGAAACCAAAGTGAGCAGCGGCTGACTGATGGGGATGGAAAATGGTGGAGTGACTCTTGAAAATCATCTTGCAATTAATTCCTCAAGAGGTTAAACACAGAATGAATATGATCCAGCTGGGTGGATGAGACAGTAAAGAATCTGCCTGCAATGTGGGAGACCCAGGTTCAATCCCTGAGTCGGGAAGATCCCCTGGAGAAGGGAATGGCAACCCACTCCAATATTCTTGCCTGGAGAATCCCATGGACACAGGAGCCTGGCAGCTACAGTCCGTGGGGTCGCAGAGAGTCGGACACAACTGAGGGACTAACACTTTCACTTTAGCAGGTCCAGGCTTAGATATCCACCCGAGAAAGGGAAACACATATCCACATGGAAATCTGTACGTTCATGTCCACAGCGATTCATTTGTAACGGCCAAAAGCAAAATCTACCTACAGGCCCATCAATGGGTAAACTAAATGCGGTCCATCCACACAATGGAATACAATTCAGCCATAAAGAGGAATGAGGCAACCAAGATACAAGCTACCACTTAAGAACAGGAAGCTGAGAGAGAGAAGCCAGGCACAAAAGGCCACGTGTTGTCTGGTTCCACTGTTATGAAGTGTTCAGAACAGGCAAATCCATAGAGACAGAAAGCAGATTGGTGGTTGCGGGGAGAGGGGTGGGAGGCGAGGAGGGGGAAGATAAGGAGGTGATAGTTCAGGGAACAGAATTCTCTCTGAGAGGGTGAAATGTTCTCAAGTCAATTGTGGAGACGCTCACACACATCTGCTAACGTACTAAAAACCACTGAATTGTACTCTTTAAATGGGAGAATTGTATGGTGCATGGATTACGTCTCAATAAAGGTACTTAAAAGCTTTTTTAAAAAGAGGCTGCAAGAGACATCTCAGAAAGCATGCCCAACGGGAAGCAAGAACTCAGGCTGGGAGCTTGTCACCCATGCAGGAGGAGCGTTGGGCTCTGTCCTTGAGCCATAGGAGCCCCTACCCCCACCCAACTCCCTGTCTGGCTCTGCCCCCTGCGAGGACCTGGGGACAGGAAGAGGCCAGCTGCTCACAGCTCCACAGTGGCCCATCCGCAGCCAGCTCCCCAGGCTGGGGAGCAGCTGTCACTGCAGAAAAAAACTCCAGGGACAAAAGTTTCACCCTCCGAGGCGACCACAACACCAAGTGCCTGCCGGGGGCCAGGTGCTGTGCGGGCAAGCCTTTACCACACACGACTTCATTGGCCCCTCATCAAGATCCACAGCATCCCCATTTCACAGATGAGAAAACCGAGTCCTTTCCCCCAAGGCCATGCAACAAACGCAAGGTGGGGCCAAGTTTAAAATTAGGCTCCGAATGCGTAAAACTTTATTTCCGCCCCCAGCCGGTACACACACACAGAGACCCTCGCGCCATCCAGCAGGCGCGTCCCCCGTGCTGTGCCCCCCATCTCTGCACCCACCCGCGCCATGGGACATGGGTCCCGGGCAGGCAGGAGCTCTGGCCATCTCTCCCAGGACTCCAAAGCCACCGGCAGGGAGTTTCCGTGCTCCCGTGCTTCCTATCCTTGGTGACACAGAGGGTGACAGGTGCCTGAGAGAGAAGAGGCCTGGTCTGCTTCCAGTCTCTGCTGCCGACGTGGCATCTTCCCATCAGCAAAATGACACTGACAGTGGTAACAATAACAACTAACCCTCCACCCTTACTGTCTAAGGGGCGGCATGTTCAGGGCTTGACAAAAGGGTGTATGGCTCACCGTCACTAATGGGTATGTGCGATTATTCGTCCCAGTTTACAGATGAGGAAACAAGGCACAGAGAGGTTAAGACACCTGCTCAGGGTCACACAGCTAGGAAGCAACAGACCTGCGAGATGAACCCAGATCACCCGGCCCAGAGCACGGGCTTTCTGCGATCAGCCAGGCCGCATGGGTTGGACTCCAGCTGGTCAATCTGGCAGCTCGACTGGCCGGGCTTGGGAGCAGAGCCGGAGGACTGACACACTCCCACCTCGCACCCAGCGCGGCCCGGCCTACCTGCCCACTGTTGTCTGCCTGTCCCTCTTATCAGAGGGTGGATTTCCTGCCTCCTCCAGAGGACAGGGCAGCTTGGCAACAGACAACTTCCTCCTTGCCTCCACACCCACCTGCCGCCCCGTCCACCTCTCCAGCTGCCCGCCGCTTCCCAGAGCACCCCACCCTGTTCCCCAGCTCACCAGCTCCACCTGGGGCCCCAGGCCTTCCAGAATCCGATGTGCAGCCTCGGCCTTCTTCTGCAGGGGGACGGAGAAGAGGAAGAATTAAAAAAAAGAAAAAGACACCCAAGGCACATGCACACACACACACACAGAGAACAGATTATAAATAGAGGCCTCCTCCTGGAACACCAAGCAGCTGCCCAGCCTAGCACGCCCATCCAGGCCCCAGGGGCGGGGGTGGGGGGCGGGGAAGGTCCCCCTCGCCAGCCCTCCCTGGGCTGCAGACCAACACAGAGGCCTGAGCATCCCCACAGCAGCCCTGGCAAGCCCGCCAAGTTTCGATTCGAACAAACACACCCTGTTCTCTGGTGCTGGCTCCCCCGAAGCCCCCAGCTCGACGCCCCCCACCCCCACCCAGGGCCCGGGGTGGGCACAGATCCCCAGCCAGGCCTCGAGATGCCGTCCTCTGCCTTGGAAGCCTGGAAGCCGGCTGGGTGTCTCCAATTACCTCCGAGCTGGTGCCGCCAGTGAGGGGGGAGGAGGTGGGGGAGAGAGGGCGAGATAGAGGCACGGGGAAGATACCCTTTCTAGGATTCTTCTATTTCACAATCATGTGACTATTTCTGAGCTGCCCTGGAGCTCCCCGCCTCCCTCCCCACTCACAACTCGGGACTTATTAGGAAAACAGGAATGTAAGGCAGAAAGGCTAGGTGACTGTGAATTCAACAGGCTGGACCCTGACCATAAAGGACAAGTTGTGTCCACGTCAGGCCCCCAGTTCTGGGACCACAGGGCCCGCTTGGCTGGGCCAGCTGGGGGATGGGGTGGGCACAGAGCTGGGAAAGGTGGCTTCGGGGATGCCTCTATCAGATGGAAAGCGGGGTGCCCACAGTGCACACTTGGGAGACCTGAGACCCTCCCGTGACCCAGGACAGGCTGGGTGCTTATGACTCAGCGCAACTCAGGGAAACCAGCCAGGACTCGGCGTGGACGGGCAGGACAGGCCAAGCAACTCACCATCATCAGATCGAAAGCCTCTCCCAGTGATCCCCCAATCCAGACCCACCATATGGGGGTGACCCAGAGCCCCGGAGGACACGGCTGACCACAGAATTGGAGGCCCGGATGTCACAGCAGTGAGGAGGCGTGCTGAGGGCCAGCCTCACCCCTCCCCCAGCCCCCGTGTCAGGGGGCAGGTATGTAGGTGGGCTCAAGCTGGCGCCGAGGACGGCTCTGCCTAGAGCCCTGGGCCCAGCCCACCCAAGAATAAGCCATGATCTCGGCCCTCTTTGTGTAAAGCCAGAACCCTGAGGGCAGCAGCCTCAGAGTGTGGCTGGGGGCCAAAAATCTTGCGGGGTGTGGGGGGGTGCAGATGATTATCATTAATGACAGCCATTTTATTGAGAACCTACTATGAGTCAAGCATTGGGTACACGGCATGCATTAGTAGTATTTGAATCACACATAACACGGAGTCAGGGAGATAGAAATATCCCCATTTTACAGATGATGAAACTGAGGCACTGAAACTGAGGAAAATAGTATAACAAGTCTTTCTTCTGATCTCCAGGCTGCAAGAAGGGAGAAAGACAAGAGCTGGTCCTATCCAGGGCCTCCCCTAGACTTAGGTCCCGCATCTTCTGTGACTTGTGGCAGGTACCCATCTGGCAGTCACCGCCAACTACCCAAGCCCTGATCATATCACAAAGCCAGACACTGTCAGCCATGGGGGAACCAAAGATGGAAGAATCCCCTAGCTGGACCAGAAGGACCGGGTATAGGGTGGCGAGAGGACAGGGTCGCTTCCACAAACATTTGAGCAGCCACTCTGTATTAAGCACCACGGCATGAAACAAAACGAATAATATCAGCCTCTGTCTGCAATAAACCGAGGCTAGCGGGCAGTTAGTCACGAGCAGTGACGGCAGGTTAGTATGCTCAGGCAGGAAAGGTACGTGAGGTATACAAGGGAGTCCTTAAGTGGGTCAGAGTCACTCTCCCCAGAAAGGTAGAAGGAGGGATACACAGTCGGGGTTTTGAGGAATGAATAGGAATTTACGTGTATTCATGAGGCTCTGTGGAGATGGGCAACTGCCCATTGAGACAAAGAGGTGACGTCAAACACAGGAAGGGCAGGGCTGGAGAGACTGGGACACTAGAACTACCACATCACACCCCTGGGCCCGGGTCTCCGATCCGGGACCCATACAGGGCCTCAGGAAGCCTGCGTCCGGTGAAGCTCAGAGGATACCATCTTCTATCACATCCTCCCTGTCTCGGGAACACAAGCACCTGGGGAGGGGCCTTCCTGCAGCCCCCACAGAAGAGAGCAGGGAAGAGACCCTTCCTGACCTTCCAAAGCCACAGGGAGCCCAGGTGGTGAGGCACAGCCCAGGGCAGCCAACTCCTGTCACATGGCCAGTGGGAGAGCTCCTGCGCTCCCTAACAGGCCTTCCCCCAGGCTCTGCGCTGAAGCCCTGAGTGGCCCTGGGGCCTTTTTAAGACAACTCAATTTCCAAAAGGTCACTCAGGGAAAAAAAACCTGTCATAGAGCAGTCCTAAAGCTGTTGCAGCACTGGAACACGGGACAGCAGGGCAGCCAAGAGCAAGGCCACACGGGCAGCCGGACTGGGCTCTGGTCCACTTGCCAGCTGTGTGGTCCTGGACACGTCCCTTCACCGCCTCCGAGCCTCAGTTTCCTCATCTACGAAATGGGGACAAGAGCAGTACCGCCCCATGCAGCTGTTGAGAGAATTAAATGAACCGACACACATCCCAAGCTAAAATCAGAGCTAAAATCGGATCTGGCATGTGGGAAGCGCTAGGTAAGGGCCAGCTGTTATTACTGCTGTCAGCAATGACAAGGCTCACACCAGGTGACCCCCTACACGTGCCAGGCCTGGATCCCTTGTAAGCCCTGTCCGTTTGAATTCCTGCAGGTACTCATGGCAGAAGCTTCTAGCATCAGCCTCATTTACACACAAGGAAGCCGAGGCTAGGGTCACACAGCTCAAGCAGCTGGCAAAGGATGGGACAGGCAGGCCCTGAACTGGCACCCCACCTCCTCACGTTTTCCTGGGGGCGCTTCTTCCACCTCATGCTACACATCACGGCTCCCAGGCTCTCTGGAACAGTTTGCAGGGGCAGGGCGGTGGGAGCAGTGGGGAGGGGGTGCCATTGGGAATCTGCTTGATGGTTTCCAGCGGGCTAGGGCAGTCAGGATGGAAGTGGGTGTCCCGCCTATGGCCCCTCTCCAAGGTGGGCACAGCTTTCGAGAAATACACAGCTGTCCATCAGGGACCCACGTCTGGGAGTCCGCTCTGCTTTAACCCTCAGCAAGTCATTTCAGCCCCATACGTGCTGACTCAAACACATGTGTATCCACACACACAGTCATCCCACTGGAACACATGTGCACAGACATACAAATGCATAAGAATCACATGCCCCGCACATGCTGAGCCACACACAGGCACACACCCACACACACAGAGCCCTCAGCAGGTCTGCCCACGTAAACAAATAACCACATACAAGTGTGGGGTACAAATGCACACGCATCCCCCGCAAGGTGGCTCCAACACACAATCTGCACACATGAAAACAACTGTCCACTGTTACACATGTACTCACACACATGCACACATGAACCACTCCCCCCAGACACACACACACAGTCCCAGTTCTTGGGCAGGAGGGCCAGAGCCTCACCCTGACCAGACCCCTGGCCAGCTCCCCGCCCCCTGAAGCCCCCATTCTAGCTCCTCCAGTCTGAGCTCCCAGCCTCACCCTCCTCTTCTGCAGAGAGGAGACAGCACCAGGAAATACCCACCTACCCACCCAGGAAGTCTGGGACCCCCGCACCCCACTCTAGGCTGCACCACCCTCCCCTCCACACCTGGCAAGTGCTGCAGCGTTTTGGGGGAGCAGTTACCCCTCACCCGAGGCTCAGCTTCCTCATCTATAGCTGCAGCCTAAAGACCCCGTCCAGAACCTTTCCAGGTGCGGGACAGAAGTGACCGAGTGCCGAGGTAGAATTCATGGGCCCACGTTAACTCAAGAGCACAGCACTCCCTACATGCACAGGAATCTGGAGGAAGCCTTGGACTAGTTAGACAGACACAGAGGCAGAGGCAGGGCTCAGCCTGGGACGCCCGTATCACAACTCGAGTGGGAGGGGAGTCTGAAGCTGGGCATTGGGGTTCCTGGACTCCCAAAATGCTCTACAAAATGCTCCACATTCTTGGTTATTACTGGTAGAATTATTCAGCTTTGTCCGGCTTAGTCCTAACCACACTGTATACACACTTTACTAGAAAGATGCTTAAAATCTAAGACAAAAAAGGACTTGGTTCTTACTCTCTGATTTCCTCCTCATCCCTTAGCAATCGGAGGGCCCTGCCTCCGTGAATTCTGCCTCCTCACCATCTTCGGAAGGGGCTGTCATCCTCCTCACTGGAAATATCCTTCTACCTTTTCCCAGCGGTGCCCATTTGTGCGGACCTAGCTCAAGTCACCTCTAGGAAGTCTGCTTGCTGCCCGCTGCCCTGAACTTCTGCAGTGCCAGCGCCATGCAAACCGTATAAGGATGTGTAAACATCCTTTGCTAGTGCTGTGTGTGTGTTTGTTGTACCCAAACTCAAAGTGTGAGCCTCTTCCCACACCCGCCGGACCTCCACCTCCAACCCCTACACATTCCCTTTGAAGATCAAACGAGAGTCCATCCCCTCTGTGAGCCTCCACATGTGCTGCAACCCCTACAGAAGGCACTCCTCAGGTCGATGGCCCACGCATTGGTTCCAAGAAGCCTTTCCCAATCCCAGTCATGCCCCGCCCTGCCCATTCCTGCCCCTTGGGGCCTGCAGCAACCCTGCCTCCTGTTCTGCCATCTGCGTGCACCTGCCCAGCCCCGCCCACACAGGCAGCTCCCCCCATGCATGCTGGCGCCTTGTCCATGTGCCCCGAATGGATAATGAACCTGAGTCTAGTCTGCAGAAGAGCCAGGCAGGCTCTGCCCCGCAGGAAGCCGCGTTTTCCAGCCGGCGCAGCATTAAAAGATAGACCCTTGTGTCCGCCTCTCAGAGCAACCCGCAGAGAAGGAAGGAGGATTAAAATTTAATCCGATTGATCCCCCAAGGGGCAGTAAGTCCTGACTGCTCCTGCCCACCCAGCCTCCAGCCCCTGAGGCTTGGCCCAGGTAGGGGGACCCCCACCAACCGCCACTGGGGACACAGACCAGTTCCACCCAAAACTAGAGGACTCTCTGTGAGGAGAGTCTCCCACCTCTCTGGCATTCATTCATCTGTTCAACAGATACTTAATAAGCACCTACTGTGTGCCAGGCACTGTAGATACAGCTGGGGAAAAAAGAATCCTCGCCCTCATGGAGCCTCTATTCACAATAAACAAACAAAGTATAAATTATGTCCAGTGGCGACAATTAAAGCCAGGGAGAGGAGGTGCTGATGGGTTTTCAGGATTAAACAGAGAGTCAAAATGGACCTTGGCCAAAACAGGGACATTTGAGCAAACAGCTGAAGGAGTAAGAGAGAGACAGCCCAACGGGGAAAAAGGAGCTCTAGGCAGGGGGCGCAGTCAGTGCAAAGGCTCTGAGAAAGAAGCATGCCTGAGTGTTCAAGGAAGCACAAGGGTCTGATGCTCCTGGAGCAAGGGGTGGGGGTAGATGAAAGGAAAGAAAGAGGGACTGGGACAAAGAGGGGCAAATTCTTCAGACCCATGGTGTGTCTGGGAGGAGGGGTGGTTTCAATACGTGAACTTCCAGATGTTCAAGCTGGTTTTAGAAAAGGCAGAGGAACCAGAGATCAAATTGCTAACATCCGCTGGATCATGGAAAAAGTAAGAGAGTTTCAGAAAAACATCTATTTCTGCTTTATTGACTATGTCAAAGCCTTTGACTGTGTGGATCACAATAAACTGTGGAAAATTCTGAAAGAGACAAGAATACCAGACCACCTGACCTGCCTCTCGGGAAACCTATATGCAAGTCAGGAAGCAACAGTTAGAACTGGACATGGAACAACAGACTGGTTCCAAATAGGAAAAGGAGTATGGCAAGGCTGTATATTGTCACCCTGCTTATTTAACTTATATGCAGAGTACATCATGAGAAACGCTGGACTAGAAGAGGTACAAGCTGGAATCAAGATTGCCGGGAGAAATATCAATAACCTCAGATATGCAGATGACACCACCCTTATAGCAGAAAGTGAAGAGGAACTAAAAAGCCTCTTGATGAAAGTGAAAGAGAAGAGTGAAAAAGTTGGCTTAAAGCTCAGCATTCAGAAAGCTAAGATCATGCCATCTGGTCCTATCACTTCATGGGAAATAGATGGGGAAACAGTGGAAACAGTGTCAGACTTTATTTTTGGAGGCTCCAAAATCACTGCAAATGGTGATTGCAGCCATGAAAAAAAGACGCTCAATCCTTGTAAGGAAAGTTATGACCAACCTAGATAGCATACTCAAAAGCAGAGACATTACTTTGCAAACAAAGGTCCATCTAGTCAAAGCTATGGTTTTTCCAGTGGTCATGTATGGATGTGAGAGTTGGACTGTGAAGAAAGCTGAGCACCGAAGAACTGATGCTTTTGAACTGTGGTGTTGGAGAAGACTCTTGAGAGTCCCTTGGACTGCAAGGAGATCCAACCAGTCCATCCTAAAGGCGATCAGTCCTGGGTGTTGATTGGAAGGACTGATGCTAAAGCTGAAACTCCAGTACTTTGGCCACCTCATGCGAGGAGTTGACTCATTGGAAAAGATTCTGATGCTGGGAGGAACTGGGGGCAGGAGGAGAAGGGGACAGAGGATGAGATGGCTGGATGGCATCACCGACTCAATGGACATGAGTCTGAGTGAACTCCAGGAGTTGGTGATGGACAGCGAGGCCTGGCGTGCTGTGATTCATGGGGTCGCAAAGAGTCGGACACGACTGAGTGACTGAGCTGAACTGATATCTCCTCTCAGAAAGCCACTGGGAGTGGGCAGGAGGCCAGGGTCCCTGCTGCACCCCAGTGCCTGAAACAGTGACAGGCCCAAGCAGATGCTCAGTTACACAGCTGTTGAATGAATGCGTAAATGAAGGCGCGTGCGGGACGAGTATGCTGCAGCCAGAGCGCCTGAACTGGCCAGGCAGGTGACTGCTCTCAGCTCAGGATCTGGGGCTGGAGTCCAAGTCTGCCACTCACTACCTGTAAGGCCTTGGGGAAATTACCCAGAGTTTCTCTTTCCTCATCTGAAAACATGGAGTGGGGGGCTGGGGGAAGGCCAGTGTCTTGCATCTACTGTCATGATCCCATCAGGATGAAATCAGCATAAATGGGCATAAAGTCCCCAGCCTAAAGTGCTGTTGAGGTGAAGAAAGGACAACACCACCTGAGGATCAGGGAGGCCTGGGGTGCAGCTCCAGGAGCTCTGCCTTTGCCCCCTCTGCCACAGGGTCCTGGAGCCAATTCATTCTTGGTTCTGATCCCCAGCCGCAAAACTCACTTGCTGTGCAACCCCAGGTAGGTCACTTTCCCTCTCTGAGCTGTGGTTTCTTTATGAGTAAAACAGAGAGAATAATAGTACCTATCTTATACAGGTCTGGGAAGAATACAGTGAAATCATATAAAACGTAAACAATAACAAGAATAAAAGAACAATGACAATAACAATTAATAGCCCAAACTTAGCCACCTCCATGGTGGCAGGCGCTGTTCCAAGGATGCTACATAATGCACTTATTTAATGCCCACACCCTGGTACAAGGTAGGTGCTATAATTATCACTATTTCACTGGTGAGGAAGATGGGTTACAGGGAGGCTTAAGAAATATGCCCAAGGTCACAGAGCCAGAAAATGGTAGAGGTGGGATCTGAACCGAGGACATCTGGCTAAAGTACACACGGCTCCTTTAGTTCTCCTATCACTGTGATCGTTACTGGTGTTGACTGGGTAGGAAGCCAGGATGTGAGAGGTGACCAGCCCTGACAGGCCTGGCACACAGTTCCCAGGCTCCCAGCAAGTTCAGTCTCATCCTGCATCTATTGCAGTTTCAAGAGGAGATGGCATAGCTAAACCAGTTGATCCAATAGTTTCCTGCCTGGAGCTACAGCCACAGGCACCAACCACATGTTCCCAGGCTCTAGAGTCAGCCATCCAAGCCATGGGACACCATGGACTCTCCAGCGCCTGCCTGGACTCTAAGCACTGATCCAGCAGCCAGGGGCAAATCTCACAGCAGAGACAGCTGGGAAGCATGGCCAGGGGCCAAGGACAGGAGCGGGGGGGAATCATAGGAGTCCATCTGTTACACTTCACTGTATGACCGCAGACAAGGAACAATCCCTCTCTGGGCCTCAGTTTCCTCTCCTGTAAAACCAAGGAGGGGACTCAGTATCCACAGGCCCTGAGTACATTTGAAAAGAGTCAATTGCAAATCACTGAAGCTGAGCTCTTAGTGGTTTGACTGGGAAAAATGGGGAGCTCACCACCTCACCAGATAACAGATTCCACTTCAGTGCAGCTCCAGCCTGGGTTTTCAGCCCCCTGGGAGACACTTTACTTTGGGTACCCTGAGCCCCATCCCCTTCAGACACCCAACAGCTGCCCTCCAAAGATCCCTACAAGGCTCCACAGTCTGCTACAGACTCTATGTTCAACCATCCCAACACCCTCTCTTTCCAGGGCTCAGTGTAAACAGAGGCCAGTGTCGACAAATAAGTCTCTGGAATCTGACAGCTCATGGGTTCAAATCTCAGGCCTACCACTTCCTAGCTGTGTGACTTTAGACAAGTCACTTAATGTCTCTGGGCCTCAGTTTCTCCCTCTGTTAATTGGAAACAATCACCATACCTACTTTGTGACGACTGCTATGTAAAAAAACTTTGCCCATCACCTGAAAAGAAGGAGCTGTTCAACTAATGTTGCTGTTATGACAAATAATATTACTACTGTCTTTGCATTACAGGAATTTCTTCTGAGTACCTAAGTGATTACCCATCTCCCACTGATCAATTGGCCCCTGAAGCTCTCCTATGACTTAACGCCTGCATTTTCATTTGCATCCCACAGGCCAGCCACAGTCCAAACCACAGCCACACCAAGATGGGTCTCCAGTGCCCAACCCTTCCCTCTCCTACTCACAAACCCAGATCTGTGGGAGGGTGGTCACAGGGATGCCCATTTCACAGATGGGAATACTGAGGCCCTGGGAGAGTCAGATCCTTCACAGTGAGACCTGCCTCCCACCTGGTGGCCAGCACAGGGCAAGCAGGAGAAGGTGGGGCGGGGGCTCTGAAGGACAGGTCGGGGCATACCCGGTTCTCGTCGTAGATGATCTGCACCAAGCTGCGATGCTTAGACTCGATGGGCGGGGGTGACACGGGCTTCTCGGGCTCTGGCGGCTTGGCGGCCTCCTCTTCCAGCTGTTGCTGTGGGGAGCGGGGAGAGTGTAGTGGTGAGCACGCCGGCAGGCGGAAGGAGAGGCGGCTCCCCCAAGGACGGGGGCGGCTCCTCGTTCAGCCAGGCTGGTGGCCCCACACAGGAAGTCAGGCTGCTAACCATTTCCTCTGAGTCACCCGCAGGGACTCCAAGCCCTGGAGAGGCCCCAGCTCCCACAGGGAAGGGCCCGACCAAGGCTGGCTCCAGACTCTGCTGCCAGCCTACCTGGGTATAAGTTCAGCCTTGGTGATTAACCCGCTAGGTGAGTATTAGCAAGCAGTTTAACCCCGCTGTGCCTCAGTTTTCTCATCTGTAAAGTGGGACTCATGGCCGTGCCTCCTGGATGGGTTAATTTATGTACAGTCAGACTGGGGGCTCACTGAAGGTGACCCATTATCTATCATTACCAACACATGCACCATCATCCTCAGGAGAGGCTATGGAGGCTCTGGAGCCAAACTGTCCATACTGACTGGAACCCTATTTCTACAACAGTAAGTCTCCTACATATGAACCTTTGAGCTGCAGACTTTCAAAGATGCAAGCATGCCCCTGTATGCCAGCTGTTGTAATGTAATTACTATAATTTTCAATGTCCTGTAAGATTATAAATATTTTTTGTGTTTGTTTTTCACGTATTATTTGTGTGAAAAGTATTATAAACCTACTCCAGTACTATACACCCGATTGTGTTAGTTGGGTACCTAGGCTAACTGCTGGTTGAGAGCAGTTAGTTGCTCATAGTGAAAGTCACTCAGTCATGTCCAACTCTCTGTGACCCCATGGACTGTAGCCTGCCAGGCTCCTCTGTCCATGAAATTCTCCAGGCAAGAATATTGGAGTGGGTAAGCCATTCCCTTCTCCAGGGGACCAAACCCGGGTCTCCCACATTGCAGGCAGATTCTTTACTATCTGAGCCACCAGGGAAGCACAAGAAAACTGGAGTGGGTAGCTGATCCCTACTCCAGAGGATCTTCCTAACCCAGGGAATGAACCAGGGTCTCCTGCATTGCAGGCGGATTCTTTACCAGTTGAGCTACCAGGGAAGCCTGTGTAACTTTGTTGGACTAAGGTATAAACTGGACTTAGGAATGTGCTTTCGGAATGGAACTTGTTCATATGCAGCAGACTTAACTGTATTTACTTGCTGTGTAACCTTGAGAAGTTGCTGAACTCCCCCAAGCCTCACTTTTCTCATCTGGAAAATGGGGATAATAAAAAGTTCTATCCTAGAGAGTTGATATGAGGATTAAACGAGCTGTGCACACAAAGCACTCAGCACCTAATGAGCAGCTTCTCATCATCATTATTATCATTATCATATGCCCTGTGGTCTTCATACTGGACCCTCCTCCTCCAAACACCAAAAGACCCCCCTGCATGCTGTTATCTGCTTTATATCAAAAGGGCAAAGCAAAAACCAGAGAGTTTAAGACACTGGCCCAAGGTCACACAGGAGGCCAATGCCCGGGGAATACAATCTGACAGGGCACCTTGAGGGAGGTGAGAACACTGTTCTTTGCTCATAAGGCTCACACACGCTGCCCATGATCATGAAGCAAACCATTATGAACTCAAAAATACAGCCAAGACGGGGGCCACGCAGAGTCTGAAGCCAGGCTGGTTGAGCCAAGCTGCCTCAGTCCCACAGTGACCCCTAGTGGTGGCTTTCAGAAGGACAACCAGCCCTCAGAAAAACATTGAAATCCCTCCAAAAAGTGCGAAAGAAACTAAGCCAAGAAATGGAAGGCATGCATAGCCGGGAAGAAGATTCTCACCAATCAGTGAAGGGGACCCTCCCTGAGACACTAAAAATTAAACACAGAGTTACTGTATGGCCTAGGAATTTCATCCCTAGATACAGACCCAAAGAACTGAAAACAGGTGCTCAAACAGAAACAGGAACGCAAAAGCTCACAGCAGCACTATTCATGATAGTCAAAAGGTGGAGACAACCTAAATGTCCACCAACTGATGAACAGATAACAACTGTGGACCATCTATCCATACAGTGGCATACTGGCCACAAAGGGAATGAAGTGCTGGCAGAGGCTGCAACGTGGGTGAACCATGAAGATATGATACCGAGTGAAAGATGCCAGACAAAAGAGGCCACGTGGTGTTTGGTTCATTTACAGGAAATGTCCAGACAAATCCGCAGAGACAGAAAGCAGGTTAATGGCTGGCGGGGCAGGGAGAAAGGGAGTGGCTGCCAGTGTGCACAGGGGTCTTCTTTGGGGGTCATGAAAATGTCTTGGAACTAGATAGAATAGGTGCTCATACAATGCTGTGAATGGACTAAATGCCGCTGAATTGTTCACCTTACAAAGAGTCATCTTATGTTTTGTGAATTTTATTTGAAAAAGAAAAATGCCAAAATGGAATTTTTTTTTTTTTTTTTTAATCTGGCTATTGAAGGCTGCCCTGGGCCACCTGGCTTCCAGCCTTAGTCACAAACATGTGCACATGGCCTGTAGCTTCAGCCTCACCCCAAAGCCAGGCCTAGGGGACCTAAAGGCCAGCACTCTGGTGGCCTTGGCAATAACTGCTGACTCCAATCAGGGACTGGCCTCCCCACATGGTGTGCTACCACCCTGGAAACCCACCCACTTCCCGCAGTAGGCCAAGCCTCCCTGACCGGCCAGGCTGCTGGACCAGCCTCAGGCGCCCCCAGGCAAGTGACAGTCCCGAGGCCTCTCAGCATCAATGCTCCCCTCCCCTGGATAACTTTCAAAGCCTGCCACACTGCCCTAAACTGACCTCCAGGAAGTGTCTTTCACCGGCCTTCCTTCCACTGCCTATGGTGGCCAGAGTGAGTCCTTAGATCCGTCATGGAGTCTATGTATCCTTACCTGGAGGGGATCAGGTGTGACCCTGCCTCCCCCAGAGTCAAGTGTAACACCGACTCAACCCACAGTTTTTAACGAGCACCTATTCTGTGCCAGTGTTGCTAGGGGCACAGCAGGGAACAGGAGACAAGAACCCTGCTTTCGGACTTCCCTGGTGGTCCAGTGGTTGAGAATCTGCCTGCTAACGCAGGGGACATGGGTTCAATCCCTGCTCCAGGAAGATTTCCCATGCCGTGGAGCAGCTAAGCATCATGCACCACAGCTGCTGAAGCCCACGCACCCCGGAGCCTGCGCTCTGCAACGAGAGAAGCCGCTGCAACGAGAAACCTGCACGCAACCAGAGAGCAGCTGTCCGCCACCGCAACTAGACAAAGCCTGAATGCAGCAAGAGGCCCAGCACAATCGAAAACTAAATTAAATAAATACAAGTTAAAGAAAGAAAGAACCCTGCTTTTACACTGTAGTCATGAGAAGACCACAATGTCACAAAACAAACTATACACTCGTTCAAACGGTGACACCATTCAGCAGGGTGACGAGATTGGCCAACTCCCTATAAAGGCCCAGAAAGTAAATATCTTAGGCTTTGCTGGCCACACAGTCTCTTTTGTGACCACCCAGCTCTGCAGTTGAATCATAAAAGCAGCCACAGACGATGTGTAAACAATTGGATGTGGCTGTGTGCCAGTAAGGCTTTATTTACAAAAATAAGCACTGAGCCACATCTGGCTGGATTTGCTGACCCCCAGGATAAAGAATGGGTGGGGATGAGGACTCCTATAAAGGTCAGGGGGGTCTCCTCTGTGGAGGGAACATCTGAGCAGACACCTGAAGATGCTAGAGAGAGAAGCAGAAGAGCCAAGAAAAGGTAAAAATAAAATTATAAAATTAATCTTATTATTCTTTATGTTAACTTTTCCTTGATTTCAATGACAATGATGATTTCTTTTCATCACGTGACTCTGTCCCTTCCTCACAACCCTATGAGGTAGTGTCATGTTTGTGCCCATTTTACAGATGAGCAAACTGAGGCTCAGAGAGGTCAATGCTCTGAGGCAGAAGTAGGAGGTCCAGCTCATCCAGATTCCAGAGCCAGGGCCAGAATCATGTGAAATTTTCCTTTACATTATAGATGAGGAAAGGGAGGCAGAGAATCAACTGTCCACCGCACAGCTGTTCATTCCTGTGCCATCCAGGACAGTAGCCACATTTGGTTATCCAAGTGTACAGCTCATTTAATTCAAATTAAACTAAATTTTCAGTTCCTCAGCTACACTAGGCACATTTCGAAGGCTCAACAGTCACATATGGGTAGTGGCTACCATTTTGGACAAGGCAGATCCAGAGCATTTCCATTAGGAAGTTCCAATAGGCAGCACCACACGAAACAGCTCTCCTGTCCACTAAACGTAAAGGGCGTAAAAATGAGTCGGCACACAGGCAGGGCTCACCACACGTGAACAACTGCAATGCCTCAGGCAGGGCTCACCACACGTGAACAACTGCAATGCCTCCTATGTTATCTTCTCAGCTGCAGCTGCTGCTGGATCGGAAACTGAGGTCCACCATTCCCCCACCCACCCACACCTGCTTCTTCTTCAGTTTGGAGATCTGCTGCTCCACCATGGTGATCTCCCGGTCCACCCGGTCCATGTTCTGGATCAGCTCCTCCTTGGAGAGCCGTGGAGGTACCAGCTCCAGCTCAGGGTCAGCATGCGGGGGGCTGGGAGGAGACACCGGCTCCAGCTTGCCTGTCAGGCTGCGGTCCTGCAGGGGAGGAATGAATAGGCCTGGGATCAGGACAGGAGGCACCCACACCCCCAACACACTGAACGTTTGCAGCCGTGACTTCAGGTACCAACACCCCCGGCATCTGTTGTGCCAGCCCCCACATCCCAGACACAAGGTTGCTCACTGATCCCTCCTCCCTGCCTTTGCCCTCATTGGAACCCTGCCAGATGTCCCCTCCCAGGCCTTCTCCAAAGTTCAGATCCTTTCTTCTATCTACCTACATGCAAGGTTTCCAAACCTCCCTGCAAGGCCTCCCTCTTCCCTTCTCCCATTACACACCTCTCTCCTACCCTGTCACCCTGTTTGTGTCCCTCCTCCAGATCAAGCTTCTCGAGAACTGGCATCAAAACCCACGACCTCCAAATACCCAAGGCCTGGCCTGAGCTGACTCTCCATGAACACTTATTCATGATTCTCAGTCCAAATGAGCAAGTTAGAGAATATCACGCACAGTACAAATCTGCTTTTCTAGAAGACATACACAAACGCCCAAGAAAACTATAAGACTGGGAAACAGAGATGTTAGAAGTATTTACTGGGGAAGTGGGAGAAAGGGGGGATATTTTCACTTTCCTTTTTGTAAACTGAGGTATTACTTGCCTTTACAGTGTTACATTAGTTTCTGCAGTACAATGAAGTGAATCAGCTATATATAAATATATATATATCTCCCCTCCTTCTTGGACCTCCCTCTCACCTCTACCCCACATCCCACCCCTCTAGGTCATCAAAAAGCACTGAGTTGAGCTCCCTGTACTACACAATAGGTTTCCACTAGTTATCTCTTTTACACAGGATAGTATACGTATGTCAATCCTAACCTCCCAATTCATCCCACCCTCCTTCCTATCTCTTCTTTTTATTTACCAGTGTTTTCCTGCTTTTCCTTCACTGAGTGTTACTCTCTGTGTAATGAAGTTATTTTCCAAAATGTGCTAAAACAAACAAACAAACAAACAAAAAGCCTTGGGAATTCCCTGGTGGCCCAGTGGCTAGGACTTCACTTTCACTGCCGAGGGCCTGGGTTCAATCCCTGGTCAGGGAAATAAAATCCCACAAGCCACACGGTGTGGCCAAAAATAAAAACAAAACAAAAATGTGTTAAGCAAACAAGGGAGTCAGTGGCTCCATTCCACCAGTGAAAGTTTGTTGACCATCCACGGTTGCTGGGAGCACAATGAGGAGGAAGTAAAATAAAACCCAGTCCTTGGGCCCAGAGCACTCACCTATGTGGCCCTGCGTTCAAATCCCCACCCAAGATCATCGTGACCACAAGCGTATCACCTGCCTCCGTTTCCCCATCTGTACAATGGGACCATTCCCACTTTCCGGCTGCTGTGAGGCTTGAATGAGTACCTATGTGCAGAGTGCTCAGCTCAGAGCCTGGCGCACTCTCGGGGCTCCACAGGCACTGGCTGGAGCCGTCTTCCCCAAAACCTGGCCCCCGCCCTGTACCATCCTCCAGGCCAAGCCGGCAGCTGTGGCAGAGGAGGCCCTAGGAGTAGCTCCGGGCGGCCGCCTCCCCACCCCTGCCGCAGCTGCAGCCGGAGGACAGAGGACACATTATTCGCAGGGACAACTGCAGCCCCAGGGCTGCCAAGCGCCCCCCTCCCCCGACCCCCCAGCTCCAGCTGAGCAGAGGCTGTGTCATCTTATGTGTATGTCAGCTGTTCACTCGTGTTTGACTCGTTGCGACCCCGTGGACTGTAGCCTCCTAGGCTCCTCTGTCCACGGGGTTCTCCAGGTAAGAATACTGAAGCGGTTGCCGTTCTCTTCTCCAGGGGATCTTCCTGACCCAGGAATTGAACCCAGGTCTCCTGCACTGCAGGCAGATTCCTCACCATCTGAGCCACCAGGGAAGCCCTCTGGTGCCATCCTAAGTCCACCCTTTCTGTCCTTGGGGTCTCAGTCCTACACGCACAGACCCCACTGAAGCCCACAGGGCCCAAGGTTCTGGGGATCACTCTGGCCTTATCATTTCCATCTGAGACGTAGGGGAGAGCAGGTGTCGGGACTCTCAGATCCTCCACACACCCAGAACCCTTGGGGAAAAGGCAGAAGAGGCGCCAAGTCCTTCAACAGGGCCGAATGTGGCGCTGACATGGCTCTGATGTGGCCCTCCACGCTCCTCAGGGACACCCAGGAAACTGAACCAGGCATTCTACTCAGCACACCCTACCCCTCAACTCTGACTGTGGTTCTCCCAGGGGGCTGCCACTGCATCCCCACAGCACAGATGAGAGGGCAAGGAACTGGCAGGCACAGGTCCGGCATGGCTCTAACCCAGCAGTCAGCACACTTTCTGTAAACAGCCAGGTGTAAAAACACTTCAGTCTTTGCAGATCAGACAGTCTGTGCTCCAGCCACTCACTCATCATTGCAGTGGGAAAGCAGCCAAAGACAAGACACCTAGGAATGGGCATGGCTGGATGCCAATAAAACTTTATTTGCAAACCCAAGCTGAGGGCCAGGATTGGAGCTTGCTATGCTCTTAACTCACATAGTTGTCACAGCCCACATGCGAAGTGGAAGTACAGTTTTCCCACCATTTTCCAGATGAAACTAAAGATCCAGTGAGGTTCAATGACATGCCTGAGGCCACCAGTCACAAAGTGATAGAGCTGTGGCTTGGAGGGCTCAGGATAGGTGAGACAAGGCCTCAATCAGAACGCTCCAGAAGCAGGCAGAGCACACAACCAGGTGGCAGGGGCTCCTACAGCAGAAACAAGGTCGCCACCACACATTCATTCATCCTTCAGAACCATGTGGCTGGGCAGAAAAGCAAGAGCGAGGTCCCTTCCAGGGTCCACGACTCCCTGATATTAGAAGCTAAACTGTGCACGCATTAAATAACCTCTAGAGAAATACTCAGAAAGGGGGTGGGGGTGTGTGTGTGTGTGTGTGTGTGTGTGTGTGTGTGCGTGTGTGTAACTGCTCCCCAGTAGGAGGGACAAGCTGGGGGACACAGGACTGCAGGCATCTGACCCCACAGATGCTAAACCAAGCCGTTTACGTACCCTGGCAACCCCGGGCCTTTGTACCAGCTGTGCCCTCTCAGGACTCTCCCTGTGTGCCACCTCATGTCAGACTCACCATCCATGCCCCTACCCCCAACTCGTATCTGAGCTTCGCCCCTTCCCTCTGTGTGCCATGGCACTTGGCTGGTCTCCCCCAAAAGCCTCAATCATTTCTCAGGGTTCTTGAGATGAAAGGATTTGGTGACGTGGGTTCCCAGAGCCCAGTCCTATTACCTGCTGTAGGAAACATCTCTCCTGCCTCGCTCTGATCTTCCACCAGGACCAAGAAGGGAGGGAGAGGAGCAGGGTGAGAACGAGGACTGTGGACAGGAGGCTTTCAGGGCCAGGACACCCCAAAACAGCTCATCTAATTCGGGGATAATTCTCAAAATGACATGAGCAGGAAAGGTGGTCCAGGGGTAGAGAATCTGCCTCCCAACACTGGGGACTTGGATTCAATCCCTGGTCGGGGAAGTAAGATCCCACATGCCTCAGGGCAACGGAGCCTGCACACCACAACCACAGAAGTCTACACACTGCAATAAAGAGCACAGGCTGCAACGCAGGCAGAGCCCAGGCAGCCAAATAAAGAAATAAAAATTGCTTAATAAACTGTCACGAGGAAAAAGATTTCCGTCCCCAAAGCTGACAAGGGCGGCAGCGGGGTTGGACGAAGCAGTTGGCAATGACCAGGAACTACTGGAAAAGTTGTTGGAAACTTTTTCTGTCTTCTTCGATGATTTCTTCCTCAAGGTGCACGCTTGGCTTTTATTCTCAGCAAAACTGCAAAGACGGGTCCATCAACTGACCAAGTGTGGTCTCTCCATATAACAGAATATGATTCAGCCATTAAAAACGAGTGATGTACAGACCCATGGTACAACACAGACGAACCTTAAGAACATGATGCTGAATGAGAGAAGCCAGACATAAAAGGCCACATATCGGATGATCCCACTGATATGAAGTGTCCAGAACGCGTAAATCCTCAGAGACAAGAAAGCTGACGGGTGGTTGCCAGGGGCGGGGGAGGAGGAAGGGGCTGTGGATGGGCCACGGTGTCTTTCTGGGATGATGAAAATTCTCTTGAACTAGACAGAGATGGTGCACAACTCCGTGAATGTACTAAATGCCACTGAATTCCTCACTTCAACCTGCTTAATTTCATATTATGTGAATTTCACCTCCATCTGAATAGAAGGTGCACACCAGAGGGCAAAGAGTGCTTTCTGCAGTGCTGAGTTTTCCAGGAATGGGACTGGGGGAGCCCGGCTACTGGGCCTCCAGATGGTTCTCCCAATGGCGGCTGGCCTTCATTTCAGTCCAAACCCGCAGGAGGAAAATAACAATCCAATACCCTTACCAGTCGCTAGGTAGCAGTTGGCACCATTTTCCCTGTCAGATGCCCTTGGCGTAAAAATTCAGGCCAACGTGGAACAGAAAAGCTCATTATGTAAAATTACAGACACAGAGGTAAGCAAAAGCCTTGAGGGCTGGAGAGGACCCCCTGGGGCTCCCCCCTCCTCCATCTCAGACCCAGGAAAGGGCAGGGCCAGGCTCGGCACCCACAGTCCACTCTGCCAGTCACCATGATGGATTCCAGGACAGGCAGGGACTTACCCAAAGGCAGGGAGGTAAACAGTTCTTGTCTGGAAATGTGGAAACACAAGGAAAGCTCTTTTTGTTGACCTTGAATGTGGGAAGAGGAAGGCCTGGAATCTCAAATTGCCTTCTTGTTAACAAGACCACATGCAAGATGGCAGAGCCAAGAAACGGACAGAGACAGGAACCCAGGGACATGTCACCTGGATCAAGCTGTGCCTGAAGCCAACCATGCTGGTATTTCAGTCATATGAGCCAGGACCCCTGTTTAAGCCAGTTTTGCATGGGTTTTCTGTCCCTTTCAGCCAACAGGACCCCAACAGACAAAGAGACTTTCAGAAATGGTGCCGTTTGTGATGATTCTAAAGTCCCCAGAACCAAGTCTGGTGAAGTTCAAAGGAAGCCTCTGATGCCACAGGACTCGAGAGGCTTGAGGGCAGGGAAGCATTATAAAACAGAACATTTTTATATGAAAAAGGAACACAGCCGGAGGGGAAGGGAGCAGGGCTGTTTAAAAAAAACAAAAATCTCATCAAATTCCTGTCTCACGCATCCAGCTAAATTCCACACAACAGACGCAAAAAACATCTGAACTCCTTCAGAGCTGTGTTTCTCCCCTGGCTTCCTCCCTTGCCCAAAATGCGCTCATACTTTCCAAATGCTACAGCCTGGAGCAATTACAGGAGTTGGTCCAGCCAGGCCCCAACACAGGGCCCCTCACTCCCCCCACGCCCATGGGGTCCAGGAAGGGAAGAAACAGACAGACAGAGACAGAGAGAGAAACAGAGAGACACACAGATACACACACACATCCAGGCAGAGAGAGACAGAGACACAGGGACAGAGGGACAGAGACAGAAGCAGAGACTGAGAGAGACTCACAGGAGAGGAGGCACCCCGGGGCACTCTAAGGAGGAGAGGGATAGGCGGAAGGACTCACAGAGCCCCTGTCAGGCCCAGAGACCCTCAGAAGGACCCGCAGGCCTGAGGGCTCGGCGCCCAGTTCTGCAGAGCCATAACGCAGGCAGCAGAGGCCCGATGGGGGCTTACCAGGGACCCGCACCAGCCCATTCTCCAGGCAGAACCAGATGCGAGCACAGGGACATGGGCCACTCGGGGCTCTGGTCCCGCTGGGAGGACATCAAGCCTCCCTGGTTAGGGCCTTGTGTGCCCCACCACACGCACCCTGCTCCCCCACTACCCAAGACCCCCTTCAGGGAAGAGCTTTTCCAACAGCAACATCCCTCCCAGGAGGCTGAGGGGTCACGGAATCTAAGAGGATGCCAGCAAGGGGATGGCAGGATGGCAGGCTCGAAGGGCCAGAGGGACAGCCCAAGGCGGGGCCAGCATCCTGGGCAGACCTGGGCCGCGTGGGCTTCAGTGCCCACTTCCCACATTCCGGTGACTGCGGACAAGTGGCTCTCTCAGCCTCGAGTCCCCTATGTAAAAGGTGACTATAGGAACTTCCCAAGTGGTCCAACAGCTAAGGCTCTGTGCTCCCAGTGCAGGGGGTGTGAGTCCAATCCCTAGTCAGGGAATTACATCCCACATACTGAAACTAAAGACCCCACATGCCACAGCTGAGACCCGGCGCAGCCCAATAAATACATACACATTTTAAAAAGAAGATCGCAGATCAGTCTTCATCCAGCTGAGATGGCACTATGGAACTGACACTCAAATGTACCTGGCCCACAGGCAGAGACTCCGTCCGTGTTATTTTATCATCATCATCATGACCAATCCAGGAACCCCGTTTCCTGCCAGTCCCCCTATTAAAGAACCTGCCTCGGCCTGAAATCTCACTATTCAATCCCATCCAGTGTCAGGCAGAGAAGGAGGATCCAGCAGGTCCGAGTGGACCACTTCCCTCCCCTGGACTGGCTCCCAGTCCCCACCTACCCCCGCTGAGGCTGCAGTAAGAACAGCACTGACCTCGCTCAGCAGCTGGGCAGCCGTTAATGAGCTAATGTGCGTCCCCGCGGTCATGAAAGATCATGATGACACCGCTCAGCACGTGCAGAAAGGACATCCGTCATGCAGCCGGCCAAGGACAAGTGTCACCTGGCCACGGTCCCTGTTGCGCCCTAGGCAGTGGCAGGGAAATGACAGCCTCTGAGGCAGCTGGGTGACCCTGGGAGACAGAAGCATCTGAACCACTGGCTGCGATTCCTCCATTTAGATGGAGACCAAATGAGCTTCTAGGGGTCGGTCCTGAGGTTCACTGGAATGGCAGAAAACCTCTCCCAGAAGCAAACTATAGGTGCTTTATCTATGCACATTCTCCCCCTCCATCTCAGCTCGACTGATTACAGAAGAGTGAAATGCAAGAGCCCTCCAGGGCACTATGGTCCCCAAGGGCGGGAAACACTTGGGGGCAGAAAACGGGGGTAGAGGAGATGTCCCTCTCCAGCCACAAAACAGCCCATGGAGCCAGGCTCATCCCTAGACCCTCCTCTCGCGGCCCAGCCTCTGCACCCTGTGCTCAGTCCCTCCTCCCAGCCTGACACACCCATTCCCTTGCACCCCGCCCAACCTCAGCACCACCCAAACCCTCAGAGCAGCTCCCAGCTGGGGGCCAAGCCTTACCTTGGACAGGTCCTCGGAGCCCCCAGGCTGGCCAGCGGCCAGCAGGGGCGAGGGCCGTAGCAGAGGGTCGGGCAGGAGCTCCAGGCGAGGGCGCTTGCTCTCCAGGAACTCCATCTCTGACTTGCCCAGCTCAGGCAGGTACGAGTGGGACTCAGGTCGCAGGTGAAGCTCCTGGGACCTGCCGGCGGGGGCGGGGGTGGGGGGGTGCACATGACATCACATCTGCTGCCCTCCTTGCTGAGCACGGCCATGAGCCACACCCTCTTCCACCCTGCAAGGAGTGTCTATCTGCTCAAGGGCACACAGCGAGGCAGGACTCAAATACAGATTTGTCTTCCTCCGAGACAGCATTCACTGACAATGTTTATAGCAAGAGAAGGTCCTGGTGACTGCCTGCTCCCTGAGTGTGGTCCCCAGAGCAGTAGCATCAGCCCCTCTTGAGGCTGATTACAAATACACAATCTTTTGAGTCCTACCCCAACCTGCTGAATCTGACTCTGCACTGAAACAAGATCCTGGGTGATTCATAGGCAAAGTCTGAAAAACACTGTGGGTCTAACACAGATGTTAACACACGTGATGCTATTTGCACATCACTCACCAGAGCAGATTATCACTAGTCTATCCCACACTCTGGCTGTTCAACCTGGCCTTGCCCCTTTCTCAACTCAGCCCAGCAGTCTTATGCAGAGATAGGAGCTGTCCAGCCTCATCACTCGTGACTAATTCTCCTTAACCCTCTTCCCTAGTGGGCCGAGAAGGAAACTGGCCCAGAGAGGACATGTCCTTGCCTGAGCACACACAGCAGACCCAGGACTCCACCTCCAGCTGCTGCTGCTGACCAGACAGTCCAAATGCTGCCCCTGTTGAAATGCTTTTCAAGTTCATGCTTTTTTCTCCCAATAAACTCAGAATAAGAATCCAGATGCATTCCCCCAACTCTCAGGCCCTGCCTGATCTGGCCCCTGTTCACCTTGCCTGCTGCATTCCTGGCCAAGGGCCTTTGCACTGGCTAGGCTGGACCACACACACACACACCAGCTCTTTCCACGTTAGCTCTTCTCCTTCCTTAGTGCCCGGGGCATCTCCTCCTAACAGCCATCTCCCTGCCCAGCAAAGCTTGAAACCCTCCCATTGGTTTCTGTAAAGTTTACCCTCTGGATCCCCAATCACCTGTTAACCCCAGCCACCCAACCTCCTTGCCTCTCTGGAAAAGTCCAAGGACATTCCCCTCTCCAGGGTTTTACACATACTGTTCCCTTCACCTGAAATGCCTTCACCCTGCTCTCTGAATGGCTGGTCACCCCGCTCTCCAAATGGCTCTCTGAATGACTGGCTACTTAGTGCCAAGTGTCTCTCCCCTGAGAGGCCTTTCCCAGCCACTCCAGCCAAATAGCAGCCGTTCCCCGCCCCAGGAAACAAGTCGCCAGCCCCATTTTAAAGTCATCCTGTGTGTTGGCTGTATCTCCCCTGCTAAGACCATAGGCTCCCTGTGGGCAAGTCTTTCTGTCTAGGTGCCTGTGGGCAGCCACAGCCTATAATAGTTCATCACGTGTTAGAAGCTCAAGACTCTCAAGAGTTCCCTGGTGGCCTAGTGGTTAAGGTGAACCTGCTTGGCCCAGGTTCAGTCCCTGGTTGGGAACCTGAGATCTCATAAGCCAAAAGCTGCAGCAAAAAAAAAAAAAAAAAAGCTCAGGACTCTTAGCAATGAGTGCTATTACTGTCTCAGGCATCTTCAGGCTCTCTCAGGGCTCTGGCCTGTCCTGACAGCCTCAGCCCTGGCCCTGCCGGGTCCCCACCTGCCACATGGCCTGCTTCCTCCCCCCTGGATTTCACAAAGGCAAGGCAGGCCCAGAGGACCTCGTCTGCCAGCTGAAGAATGGAAGAAGACTCAGAGAAAAAGGGATGATGACAAAGGTAGGAGGGAGGGGGAAAGGGGCTCCCCGTGTGAAGCCAGCTGCAGGCACATCCCTCCAAACCAGCAACCCAGCCCTGCTCCCCTACTGCTAGGTGGTCATCCCCTCCTGCCTGGGCCACACACCCAGAGACCCCTGCGGGACCACAGCAAGAAGTCCGAGGGGCCACGTGGCTCTTCCCTGCCCATCTCCAGCCTTGCCCCAGTCACAGGCTGACACACCTCCATTTAACACCTCCCATCCCCATGAGCTCCCCACCAGCACAGGCCTCCACTTCCCCATCTGAGCAATGGATGCACAAGCCCCTCCTCACCTTTCATTCCCAGGCTGAAATTCAGACAGCAGGGAGGGCCTCCTCCGCTGGGGCTGGATGATGGAGCCGGGCGACAGGTGTGAGGTGTAGTCACGGGGGTGGTGTGGGTATTCGAGCAGCCCAACATCCTGCAGCAGAAGACAAGCCAGTGAGCGCCCACCCCATTGCGGTGCGACCCACACAGCGACCCAGGGCCAGAGCCCCCTACTCGGTGCTGCTCCTCCACCCAGGGAGCCTCCCACGTCCTCTCCCGGCCCTCAGTCCCTGTCCAGCCAGAAGGCATTCCTGGGGCCAGTGACCACCAAGAAGTGACCCGTTCAGCTAAAGGGCGCCCCACCCTGTCACAATCTCCCAGTCCTGCCCTCTTTCCATATGAGACGACCAAGCCCATGTGTTAGCAGAGAAAACCGGAAAAAGGCACAACCTGCGTGTCTGTCTCCGGTGCAGGAGACACAGCAAGACACAGGTCAGGGGAAGTGGGCGACGCAGCAAACACTGACAGACTGCAAGGCTCAAACACCAGGTTCCAAAATCAAGCACCAACGTGGGAGTCCCTCATTTGCAGAGGGAAAACCCACACACGTGTGTCGCATACACAAGCACAGCTCAAAGTCAAAAGGATAAACTCCAGGCAAAACCTTCCTTCTTCAGTAATGTGCCATCATCACCATTATCATCTGGGGGAAAACAAAGCACTAACGAATTAGATGTGCTCCGATTAGCAACTACACGCTAACTGGAGACACATTAAAATGTTAAAAAAAAAAAAAAAAAAAGATTGAAACAAGAAGTCTTTCAAAGGAGAAAGCAGGACAGGCTTCCTACTTGTACCAGTCCAAATCGATTACTTCTGTCTGCCGAGAACATTCACGCTGTGGGTGGCAATCAGTTAGTGATGCCTGGCAAGAGAGTAAGGCTTGGGAAAGTGTAGGATGGTAGGTGATTTATGTTCTTCTTGGCACCTTTCTGAATTCTCCCAATCTTCCGTAAAAATCTAGTCATTCTTTTGCTGTCTGGCTTATTTTTTTAAAAGCTGTTATTTCTGCAAAGAGAATTAGATGATACCACGTAGGTGTGTTGGGAATGGATATGGTTCAGACCCTCTGAAACAACAGCATGTAAGAGGCTGGGAGGCTGAGAAGCTGGAGGGGATGAGTAACTAGAATCAAGAGGGATCCTGTCAACTTCAGAGGCTGGAAATGTTGAGGGAAGGGCCTTCCTGGGCAGCCCAACGTGGAAGAAAGAAGCTACAAGGCCTCAGGCTAGAGGTCAGTGTCCATCACTCAAACCCTCTGAGCCTCAGTGTCTTCTCCATTAAAATGGATGCCTGAATTTCCTGGTGGTCCAGTGGTTAGCACTCTTCCACTGCAGGAGCAAGGGCTCCCTAGTCCCTGGCCAGGGAACTGAGATTCCCACATGCCACATGGCGTGGCCAAATAAAAGAAGAGAAAACTGAAATGGATGCTTGACCTGGACTGAAGCAGGCCTCTATGCCTCCAACCACGAATCCCCCTTAACTCTCCAAGGATTTCCCCCAAGACTGACGGCAGCTTCCAGGAAGCAGAGGAGGGCTCGGCCTCCCCCGAGCTTCCCCACACTCCAGGATGTCCACCAGGTGCTCTCAAAGGGAGAAGCAGAAAGGGCTGGGGGGAGTGGGTGGCAGCCTCTGGGATCCCGCTGGTGAGGCTGCCAGGCACGGATCTGGTGTGCACACACATGCAGAGGTGTGAGAAGAAATCAGCAAGCGCTACAGTCTGCCAGGAGGAAAATTCCCTCTCACACAAAAGCAAAATGAACAAAGCGGCAGCAAGGCAGACAGTCCAATCCCTCTGGAGAGGGCCCGGGCAGGATGGCGTGCCTATCGCCGCCAGCTGAGGCAGAGAAAGGCACGTGGCACCTGGGGCCCCTGAGGCAAGGGCATGGGGCTGCCACTGCGTGAATCTTTCTGGCCTCAGTTTCCCAGTTTAAGAGTCAAGCAGGATGAGCTGAGAGCACAGTCCCTCCAAAGACCATCTTGGGGGCCACCCACACTGATCTCTACCCTAGGGCTCTGAGTCCAGGGACTCCCGAGGGTGCCTCGATCTTTACAGGAAGGAAAGAACTGGGGAGATCCCAAGGGAGGCCGAAGGTGAGGCTCACTGTGATCCTAGGAGCCTGAAGACACCAGGCACGCTGGCCGGAACCCTGCAGACACATCTCGCAACATGAGAACCCTCCACGTGTTTCAAACCATTCCAGCCCCGCCTGCTGCCCCCATACATGTATGTGGCCCAAGCGGGCTCCTGAGTCCGTGACCCTTGGTCTAGAAGGAAGCACTGAAGATGAGCAGATTCAGATCCTTCTTGAGAGCCTGTTGACAGGACTGTGGCATCTGAGCGCATGGCCAGCATGGTCCTGTCGGCCTCGGCCTAAACCCGTCCTCACACCCGCAAACTGGGTCACGTGCAGAAGGCCCATGTATCCGTTTGTGACAAACTGGAAATGAAACAGACCGGTCCTTCCCACAGAGAGCCTGATAAGCACTGATCTGGGGCCAACGAGGCCCAAGGCCAAAGCCAGGCTCGGCCTGTCTCATGTCCCTGGCACATGGCCACAGCCACTCCAGTACGTGTTGGCTGAGCTACTTTTCGCACTGGGACAGCAGCAGCCACGAGTCATTGTGACAGGAGCCGCATGGCTCAAAAAGTCTGAAATATTTAGAGAAGGTTTGCCAACCCCTCCTCAGGAGGAAAAGCCTGCCGTGTACCCTGGGGTCCACTCGGAAAAGGATGCTAACGGGCACGTTGTTGTCATGACAGCAGCAGCATCAGTCATCAACACAGTACTGTATCAGTCACGCTGACCTTCCCAGGCATTGTGCAGAGGCCTTTGCATGTGTCAACTAACTTGATCCTCAGAGGCTTAAAGAAGCTACCTGCAATGCAGGAGATCAAGGTTCGATCCCTGTGTCAGGAAGATCCCCTGGAGAAGGGAATGGTTACCCACTCCAGTGTTCTTGCCTGGAGAATTCCATGGATAGAGGAGCCTGGGGGGTTACACTCTATAAGGTTGCAAAGAGTCAGACACGACTGAGGAACACTTTCAGAGGCTTATAACTACCCTCACTCAACAGACGGAGAAACCGAGGCAAGGGGTGGCCAGGCCACTAAACTAGAGTTTCACAGCTAGGACATCACTGAGGCGGGACATGCACGCCAGGGATTTAGCCTGAGAGCCTGTGCACCTAAACACCCTTCTGACACTAAGGGACAGAGAGGTTAAATAACCTGTCCAAGGCCACACAGCAGGAAGGAGTGGCACTGGGATCCAGACCCTGTGTCTTTGGGCTTGAATGCATTCATTCAGCTCAAGGCTTGAAGGAATTTAAGAGAGCTCAAGAGGTCCCAGGGGACCTGAGGGAGACGGCAGAATCGAGGTGGCTTGTAGAAAGCAGGAAAAGAGACAAGGGGATGATGTGTTCGGACCCTCAATCCTGGGAGACCGTCAGACTCCAGGACTTTTGGGGGAAAATGTGGGGTCCTGATACTGTGGGGGAGGAAAGCCAAGAGCACAGAGGTGGTGAGAACAGGACACACAGAGGTTGTGCGGGAGGAGCAGGTGGGACTGAGCAAGCCACGAGCACAGCACCATGGAAAGAGGCTCTGAGCGTGCCCGACGCCAGATCAGAGAAGCGCACTTCAATTAAGCCCTCCACCTGAGCCAGGTATAGCACAGCAGGCAGCCTGGAGATGACGCAGGTCGAAGCACAGGCCAGCGGAGGAGGCTGCTCCCAGCCCCCGCTCAGAATCCAGGCCCTCTTCAGTCTCCCACCAGCCTTCCAGGAGGAAAAAGATAACTGCCACGTGCAGACACAGCCCTAGGCGCCTTGCAAACATCTGCCAGTGATGCTCAGACCCACAACAGCCCTATCACAGATGGGAAAACTGAGCCTGCCCCACACAGCCCAATGTCACTCAGCAAGTGGAGAGGGACGAGGATTCAAAGGCACATCTGGGCATTCTTGCCCTGCCCCTCGTCCCAGCATCCCTGCCTCAACCATTGTACAAGGCGCTGGGACCCTGGGTCCCCATCTGGCCCTTGGACCGGGCATTTGTCTCTCTGTGCCTTTATTCCCCTTTTCCTTCACCATTTGTCTTTCAAAGACTCGGGGTGGATGAGGGAATTCTCAGAAACTCTGTACAATGGCCTTGCAGTAAGGGGTTAGGGGCTCAGGGCTGCATGGGGACCCCCAGATTACAGTCCCAATGCTCACCTCCCACCTGCCAAAGAAAAGCCCTGGACACATGCCTGGGAGAGCAAGACCCCACCACCCGCCCCGGACACCCAGAAATCTTGCTTTTAAAGCCTTCCCAGTAACAAGCAGGGGCCCCCAGCTGGGCCGCCCCAGCACCAGGCAGGGTGGTCAGGAAGTGGGGCCCCACTGCGGTCACCACACAGGATAAGGATGCCCCACCTCGTAGCTGTCCAGGGCCCTGCCCACGAGCAGCCTCAGCCTCCTGCCCAGAGGAAGTGACCACTCGGTTCTGCCCAGCCACACCCTGCATCACTGACAGTCCAGCAGAAAAAACAGAAAGTGTCTGACATCAGGTGGTGACTCCAAATGACTGCAAGAGGGCCGGGCTGAGGCAAAGGAAGTGTGGGATGGCAAGATGGCAGGGCCATGTGGACTTGAGGACTCACCCAGGGGGCAGGGGGGTGGGGAGGGAGGCACCCCTGAGGAGATGTGTATA
>SJYX01001912.1:371431-383150 GCA_006410675.1 Oreotragus oreotragus
TGGGGAGGTAGGAGGGGGAGGAGAAGGGGGAGGGGGAGGGCCCCCCAGGCAGCTCTAATGACAGTGACAATTTTGCAATTGGACACATGTGCCATAATGATGTTCCACAGATCATCACGCTTCATCCCCAGGAGAAACCAGGCAACAGATGCTCTCATTACCCCATTTTATGGATGAAAAACCAAGGCTCAGAAGTGTTACATAACCTGTCCTATTTGCTCACCTGCAAAACGTTCCCCCTGGAGCAAGGGCAACTGTATATACAAAAAGCATAAACAAAACGCTCGCCCTAGGGACTTCCTCGGTGGTCCAGTGGCTATGACTTCACACTCCCAATGCAGCGAGCTTGAGTTCGATCCCCAGTCAAGGAACTGGATCCCACATGCTGCAACTAAGAGCCGGCACAGCCAAATAAATAAATACTAAAAATAAATAAATAAATAAAGCTTGCCCTGCAAGCACTTAGTGGATGAGAACGCTTATTTTTGCTGTTGTGATCATGACAAAGCTGATGACGATACATAATAATAAATGATCCCAGGAGCATAGTCCTGGGCCCTGGGCACACAGTAGGTGACCAATAAACAGAAGCATCGTTTTCACAGGGGCTCAGAGAGTCCTTCCCTGGTGGCTCAGTGGTAAAGAATCTATCTGCCAGTGCGAAAGACGCAGGTTCAATCCCTAGTCCGAGAAGATTCTCTCAAGGAGGACACGGCAACCCACTCCAGTAATCATGCCTGGAAAATCCCACGGACAGAGGAGCCTGGAAGGCTACAGTCTGTGGGGTCGCAAACAGTCAGACACCATTTAGCGACTGAGCATGCACGCACACAGAGTCCTGAAGCTGCAGCGACTCTGCCTCCTCACGGTGATTGAACCTGAGGCCTATTATTTAACCTCCCAGCCTCAATCTCCTCGTCTGCAAAATGGGAAGAGAACGTGAGATGCTCCTTCATTAGGTTGTTTGTGAGAATCCGACCACTCCACCCATAATGTGCCTGTTGATCACAGCCAGCTCTCAAAAGCATCTTGGGGCCCAAATTCTCGAGAGGCCACTGTGTTTGGGACACCCTCAGGCTGGGTCAGTGGGCTCATATGCAAAAACATCTCGCTCATGGAGGACGGAAAAGCCCTCCCACGCCATTTCCTCTCAGCGTCTCAGGAGGAGCGACCATGCCACCTGCGCAGAACAGACACAAACATGTACACACTGGGGCCAGCAGGGCCAGCTTCAACCCCGGCCGTGACTGCAAACCCTCACGGTCCCTCGCTGAGTAGCTAGGAGGTCCAACAGGAGAAGCCCAGGACTCTGAGGGCCCTCTGGCAAGCCCCTGAAGATGCGGTATATAGTAAGTGCCCAATAAGTGCCAACGGAGCAGAACCAAAGCCCATCCTCAGCGCCACAGGCAGCTACAGGTGAAGTCAGGAAAGGGGGCCCCACCAGGAGGGGTCAGAGTCGGGTGCAGCTCAGAAAAGCTGGTCGAGGAGACTCCTCTGGTGGTCCAGTGGTCAGGGCTCTAGGCTTCCAGTGCAGGGGGCTTGGGTTTGATCCCTGGCTGGGCAACTAGGATCTCACATGCCACAAGATATGGCCAAAACCATTTTTAAAAAGCTGACCAAGGTCACACCTGCTCCCTCCCCAGCAGGCTACCACCCCCAACATTGGGGCAGCTCTCCCATGAGCAGAACCAACCCCCTGGACCATCCCCCCTCACCTCCCCACCCATGTCAGAGATTCAGAGAATGACACGTGCTGGCCTTGTCATCTGGGAGCTCTGAGCAACACTCAGTGAATAGGCTACAGGCCCTGAGGATTGAGGAGGGCAGGGTCTGCGAGCCACAGCCCCCAGGAAGTCACTTCAGTCCTAAAGCAGGGGAGCCTGGTTGAGGCTGGGCCGACAGTGTATACAAGCAGGAGGTCCACATCCGCATGCAGACCCCACAGCAGAGCCAGAGGCAGGGATCGCAGTTCAGTCTGGCCCTGGGCTCCGCCTTTCCAGCTTTAAAGTAGGAGCTAAGAGATTTTCCCAGATGTCCTGGGACCTGGCAAGGCCGCAGATGGCAGTGGTATCTGCCCAGTCACCCCACTTCCCCACGGGGGACAGTGAGCCCTGGCTGGACACTATCGGAGCCACACCAGCGCCGACTCCAGGGAGCAACAGGAACCCAGTGACAAAGGAAAACTCCGAAGGTGGCCCCAGGCGAACATCCGTGCCCCTTACCGCGTGCGGCCGGGCGATCTGAACGGGGTAGGAGATGCCGTGGGGCGGGTAGCGGGGCTCGGCGGCCCGCCACGTCTGTGCCACAGGTTGTGTAGATCCCGACATGGTGTTGGGCGTCCGGAGGGGCTTTTGGACCCCTGTAATCTCTCTCTCAATGGTCAACGATGATTAAAAGCCAGTCTTCGTCATCTGCTCGCAGACCACCCTGTCCCAGGCACCTGTGAGAACAGAAAAGAAACCAAGATCAGCTATGGGGCAGCTGCTCCTGGTGGACCTTGGAGGGGCCCCAAGTCCTTCCTGTGGCCCCTGTGAAGGAGCGAGGGCAGACAGGGGTCTTCCAGGACCCCCCTCCATGCCACTGGCACGCTCCCTGCCCACTGACAGCAGAGGGAGATGCCAAGTGGTGTTTGAGGCCCCTCCAAACCACAGGCCAGGCCAGCAGCTGCTGCAGAAGCCACATGGATGACAGTTGTGCCCTCCCCCACCGCTAAGGTCCTTGCTCAGCAGGCACGGGAACCCCAACTCTACAGGTGCTGCCCTACCTCACTTACGGCCCCCAAGCAATCTCAGCCCACCCCACTGCACCCCATGGAACCCCGACTCTGCGGACACTGCCCTCACCACCCCTGTGGCCCCCAAGAACCCTCAGACCACCCAACCTCACCCCCATGGAACCTCAACTCTGCAGACACTGACCCCACCACCCCAACGGCCCCCTAACACCCTCAACCCACCCAACCTCACCCCAAGTCCTCTGCCACTTTGAGTCACCAGGGCAAAGTTCCCCAAAAGCACCTGGCAGTTCAGTCCCACGAGGGGACAGGTCCACACGAGCTTGTGGGGGCGGTGGTGAACAGGGTCAGCTCGGGCAGAACGCAGGTGACAGGATGACCACGGGCAGAGCTGGGCCTGCCTGGGCCTCCTGGTGACCCTCGGATGGGTGAGTGTGACACTGAGGGGGGGTGGGGAGGGAGGCAGGACAAACATGAGGTCGGCCGGGATGTGAGCTGAGAGCAAGGGCGCTGGGAACCCAAGGGCCACGCTGGGGAAATAGCCGGGGATACGGCCCCAAGGGGGCCCCAGGCGGCTCCTGGGGGGCAGGCGAAGGATAAAGCCGGGGAGAAAGCAGGCCTGTGTCCGCAACAGAAGGAATGTCAAGAAACAGTCCGCTGGTTTTCCAGGTGGAAAAACTGAGACTCAGAAAGGACTCCCGTCAAGGGAGCAAGAGCGCCTCTGGTCAGAAGAGGCCTTTGCCCAGGAATCTCTGGGGGCCCCCCACTCTCCCCAGGACCCTTCTCTCTCTTCTTTGCTGCCCACTGCTGCAGGCAGCCTCTCCAGGAGTGTAACTGGTTCCTCCGCCCAGGCCAGGATTGAGAGCCTGGCAGGTCCTGGGCCCCCTCCACACTGGGCCACTCTGAAAGGGGTGTCCACTCAGAAACGCCAGCACCACACACAGGAGGAGGAGGGTGCTTAACAGAACAGAAGGAAAGACCTGGGAGGTTGCGGGCAGCTCTGGTGATGGGGAATCTTCTGCTTGTCCCTGTAGCTAAGAGGACAGTGCCTTCTGAAAGGGGAAGGGAGGGAGACCATGGGTTGTTGCATTTGTATTGTTTAAGAGCCAAATAAATCATACCCAACATTAAAAAGAAAAGAAAAAGAGAAAAGGGGTGTCCATCAGGCCCCCACCACGTGCAACGCCCCACTCACAGCCCCTACTCAAAAGCTGAGGAAAATCCAAGATGGCACAAGCACACAACACCTGGATGTTCCCAGGTAGGGCTGGGGTTGCACCTCACGTGTACCCCCCAGCTCCCTGAAATTTCATCACAATGTCCCTCATCGCCCTGCCCTCCACTGACGACCATCCTCCTCCGAGGGCATGGATGCCCCGAAACCCTCCATTGGTGCTCTGCCCACTGAAGATCTGATGTGGAGGGATGTTAAGAGGGAAGATGGAGATCATGGTGGTCAGAAGAGGAACAAACCCCTCTCCCCTCCACCTGGTGGCCCTGACTGCTTCCTGCTCTCCACCCCCATCACCTGCTACAGTAGACTTGACTTTCCTTTCAGGAACCATCTTCCCTCTCCAGACTCCAGGAGTGATCACATGATTCAGGCCTGGCCAATCAGATTCCTGCTTCCCCTGGACCAGTGATTGGCTCAGGGATTGGCATGTGACCCAATATGAGCCAATGAGAGTCGTTGGGTCTTGAGACTTTGAGAAGGAACCAGAAAGAGGCACTCTCCAATGGGGCTGCAAGCTAGGAAGATGAAAGCTTGGGGGTCTTGTGGGGCCACTGCGTGGCAGAAACTTATTCAAGAACATACCCCTAGAAAGGCAAAAGTGAAGGGTGGGGAAAGAACAGTCGGGTCCTGATGGCAGCCATGCCTGAAGGCAGCTCAAAGCTTGCTTCTTCATTCAGGGAAGTCAAGGCTCTCCTATGTGTTTTGCTTTGGCCAGTCCAACCTGGGTTTCTGCCACTTGCCATCAAAAGTTCTGACTCCTCCAGAGCAGGAAGGAGTCTTGGAGCAGGCAACCCTTCCATCGGGTGCTGTCCAGCCTTCCACCACTGCAAAGCCAAAGAATTCAGAGCCAAACTGCCACCCTACAACCAGGGCAGGAGAAGAGCCCACATGGGCTTCTCCCAGCCATCGAGACAGGATAAACCGTGTAATTCTTATGAACGTGGGAACAAGTCTCACCCAGCAAACGGGAGCTACTACGATTACAACCACTAGTACTGTCACTGCAGTAGCTGCAGGCCGGTCACAGCGATGTGGAAGGGAGACCAAGCTGGCCCTGACAGTCCACACCAAGAGCAATTTGGCATCTGTCCTGGAGCCCAGAGACAAGAGACTGGCCTCCGGAGAGGGGTCAGCTGTGGCCACCAATGCTGGACCCAGTTCCAGAATTCCTTTTGTCCCAGCTTGTCACAAAGCCCAGCAGACCCTGGTGGTCCGATGCAGCAAAGCCAATTCTATCCCAGCCTCTCTCTGGCTTTTAAACCCAGAGAGGCCAGCAAGAGGACGAGGCCAGCAGCTAGGCAGGCAGAAGTCGGTTCTGCTTGCCTTTCCTCCAAGAGCACCACGGGCAACTTCCAAATTGCTCTGTGGCTTTGCGTTGCACAAGGTGGTGGGAAGCCTGATGTACCCACAGCTTTTCTGACCTTCTCTGCCTAATGAAATGCCGACTAGGGATGGCAGCCCTGGACAGCTGCTCGCACTGTGCACTGCACATGGGCTCCAGAAGCCAGGGAAGTGACACCTTTTCTAACCAGCCCTGGAGAATCCCTGGCCACCTCCCCACCCTCCTCAAGCCCAGCCTGGCTGGCTTCCCACTCCATCAACACTCACAGAGTACCCACCACTAAGCTTAGGGACTGACACCCCTGCCACCCACCTGCCACAGACACTCCACCAGCTCCCTGGTCCAGAATCCTCGGGTGCAGGTTGTCCCCAAAGCCAGGGGACCCTTGGGACCTCACACTTCTTACATTCACCATGAGCTTATTTTAATAAGCTCAATTTCTATCCCTCCCAACCTCAGCCACATTTTTTTGCCAACTTGAAAAAAAATTTTATTTTATTTATTTATTTTTTTTTTAGGAAAATAGGCTGGCAGCTCCTCAAAATGTTAAACATAGAATTACCATATGACCCAGCAATTCCACTCCTAGGCATAAACCCAAAAGAATGGAAAACAAGAGATTCAAACAAATCAATGTACATGCTCGTATTCACTATAGTCAAAGGTGGAAACCACCTAAGGGTCCGTNTTTTTTTTTTAGGAAAATAGGCTGGCAGCTCCTCAAAATGTTAAACATAGAATTACCATATGACCCAGCAATTCCACTCCTAGGCATAAACCCAAAAGAATGGAAAACAAGAGATTCAAACAAATCAATGTACATGCTCGTATTCACTATAGTCAAAGGTGGAAACCACCTAAGGGTCCGTCAATGGACAAGCGTATAAATCAGCAGAACACGGTCTACCCCTATGATGGAGTATGATTCAGCTCTAAAAAGGAACGAACATGGACACTCGCCACAATGTGGATGGACCTTGCAAACAGGATGCTGAGTGACAGAAGCCAGACACGAAAGGACAAGCACTGGATGTGAAATGTCCAGAACAGTAAATCCACAGAGACAGAAAACAGGTTGGTGGTTGCCAGGGGCAAGGGGTGGGATGGAGGTGGGGAGGGTGCTGATAGGTGTAAGAGTTACCAGGCAAGTTCTGAAACTAGATAAAGGTGGTGTTTGCATAACATTGGGGGATTAAGTTTCGACTTCATCAGCAATGTTGGGAGGTGCAGAACAAGAAAAAGTATGACATTGCTTCACCAAAGACAAGGGTGCGGGGAGGACTTTTCTGGTAGTCTAGTGGCCAGGACTCCACAATCCCAATGCAGGGGGCCCAGGTTCAATCACTGGTCAGGAAACGAGATCCCATACGCTGCAACTAAGAGCTTGCATGCCACAACTAAAGATCCCACGTGCTGCAACAAAGTTCGAAGATCCTGCGTGCTGCGACTAAGACCCGGCACAGCCAAATAAATTAACACAAAGACAAGGCGAGGAGAGGATGAGCGAGACCCATGGGGCAATGAAGGGGGTCTCCTGAATCTGGCCTTGGCTGAACAGGGTTCTGAGAACAGGATCCATGTTAGACCAAGAAAGCGATGTAGTGGCCCCAACATCACTGCATGTCTGGGGCTTTGGGGTCAGGAGAGGATGGTGGGCATCCATTGTTCTCCAGATACTTTGAGGTCCCCACTCAGAGCTCAGCCCCAAGCTACTGAATGAGGCAGGGTCCAGGCTACAGATGGTCTTGGCGCTCCGGCAGGGTGTGGCAGAGAGCAGACAAGCAGTAAATAGTAAATAGTGACCTCTGAGTGCAGGATGGGAGTTCTGCAAGCCTAGAGGAGGGCAAGAGGGAGCCGGGGAGAACCTCCTGGAGTGTGAACAAGACACAGCCGGGGGAGCGGGAAATAGACTGAGCTCTAGGCAGAGGCCACCACCTAGGCAAGAGTCCAGAGATGAGAACAGGCACTGTGCGCTTGAGAAATTCCTCGAGTCATTCAAGGCCCATGGGCCATGGAAAGGGTGGATTTTGTTTGAAAGGCAATGGGGAGCTACAGAAGGTGGTTGATGAAGAGAGGAAAGGGCCAGAGTGTTTGATAAGCAGGTGCAGTGAAGAGCAAGCGTGGAACCAGGAGGCCAGGGTATGGGGGTGGGGGGGTTATCACAAGACCCGTGAGATGATGCTGGTGAGATCAGGGCAGCAGGGACAAAGAAGCAGAAGCAGACTGTGTGGAAGTTGGGAAGGAGACTGCAGCCTCAGAAACACCTTGCTCTGGGGTGAAGAAGGCCATGCGTTCCCCCAGGGATCCCATGGTTCCCCTCCTCTGGCAAGACACCTCGGGGCTCTGATCCTCGATTTCCTCAATGGTAGACGGAAAGCATGCGTGTTCCTGCTCCACGGACCCAGGAGGACAGCATGCTTGTGAAGTGATGCCTGGTGAACAGAAGGTGCTCAATAAGGCAAACTCAGCCAGGTCAGGGTTCCAGGGAGAAGAGGGGGCGCTCTGGTGAGGTTAAGGGCTTGCTTCACCAGGTGGCATAGGACACTCCTGAGCCCACTGGGACGGAGACACCGCAAGCCCTGCCGGGCCTCGCACATCCAAACCACACACCACGGCGGGGGCACCTGCCCTGCTGCCCTGCAGAATCAGCCTGAGGAGGGCTGCAAACTGGGGCTCCCATGTACACGGCAGGGACCCCCACCATGCCTGCCCCAGAGGAGACACCTGGTCAGAGCCAGGCAGCCGCCCTGGGAGAGCCCTACAGGCTGTGGCTCTGACTCGGCAGCACCCCTACAGTGCTGCCAACCCCATNCTGAGGAGGGCTGCAAACTGGGGCTCCCATGTACACGGCAGGGACCCCCACCATGCCTGCCCCAGAGGAGACACCTGGTCAGAGCCAGGCAGCCGCCCTGGGAGAGCCCTACAGGCTGTGGCTCTGACTCGGCAGCACCCCTACAGTGCTGCCAACCCCATGTCCCGCATCCACAGGGAGAACTCACCACTGCCCTGGATTCTGTGTCTGCCTTGCCCTCTGCAGCCTCCCGGAAGCCTAGCACAGCACCGGGCACACAGCAGCTGCCCAATGAATGAACTCCCGGGGAGGTGAGCACCAGTAACACGACTTAAGGACAGAGCCCACCAGACCTGCATCCTCAGTCCCCAACCCTGCTGGAGAGAGGTCTCTTTCTTTGGGTGGGGGGAGGGTACATTTCCATCCTGCCCCGACATCCCTCTTAGAGCACACAGCAGCTGCCCAATGAATGAACTCCCGGGGAGGTGAGCACCAGTAACACGACTTAAGGACAGAGCCCACCAGACCTGCATCCTCAGTCCCCAACCCTGCTGGAGAGAGGTCTCTTTCTTTGGGTGGGGGGAGGGTACATTTCCATCCTGCCCCGACATCCCTCTTAGGCCCCAGGCAAGACAGCCAAGGAGGCCATACCGAGACACGCTCCATGGACTTTTCATATCCCAAGCAGCCTGGCTCATAGGAGGGTGGATCACGGCTGCCGGGGCTGGGATGTCTCTGAGAGCTCAGGGAAGCGGGGTGATTGGTTGTTAAGAGCCCGGAACTGAAGCTGAAATGAGCCTGGGACCCTTCAGACCTGAGCCTTGGAAGATGAAAGGGGAGCTGTCTGTACCGCACGTGCCTGACATTTTCTTGGAGCTAATGGGCACCCACGCTGGAAATTGCTGCGGGTGGAGGAGCCTCAGAATTTAAAATCAGCTGCCAGGCAGGAGCGAGGAGGCCCCCAGCACGAGCACACAAGCACTCATCAGAACCCTCCACTGTGCTCAGAGCAGCCACCAGTCTCACAGAAGGGACATGGTCTATGACACCCCCATCCCCACCAAGACTGTCTCGGGTCAGAGACACATAGATGATCTGGGAGCCTGTAGGCAGACACCTCGTCCGTCTCTTCGATGTCTGACACACAGTTCTTCAGTCGCAAAGTCCTGTCCAACTCTTTTGACCCATGGACTATAGCCTGCCAGGCTCCTCTGTCCATGGGGATTCTACAGGCAAGAATACTGGAGTGGGTTGCCCTGCCCTCCTCCAGGGGATCTTCCCAATCCAGGAATTGAACCCACATCTCTTATGTCTCCTGCATTGGCAAATGTGTTCTTTACCACTAGCACCACCTGGAAAGCCCCAACCCAATACAGTAAGGTGCTCAATAAATATGTTCTTTGTTCACTGCTATATCTCTGAGCCTGGCACAAAGTAGGCATTCAGTGGCCCAAGGAGAATGGAGACCTGGAAGCCAGCACTGGGGCGCGGGTAGAGAGATGGGACAGGACTTGAAGATAAAAACAGTTCTGGAATGTGAGGTGAAGATGTTGCAGAAACACCAGCTGGAAGGAAGCTGACTGTTCACAGTCTGTGTTTCTAGCTTTTGACATACAGTAAAAATCGGGACCAGGCCATCTATTTGAAGGTCGCCTTCAGCAGGGGCTTATGATGCAGAATGGATGCCCAGGAACCCGACTCTGAACCAAGTCATGAGATGAAGGTGGGCAGTGGTGGGGGTGAGCCTCACCTGGCCTGGCCCGTAGGAGCCAGAACAGCCCATGTGGGTGGGGGCACAGGCAGAGACCCTGCCCCGACTGTCAACCACGATTTACAGGCATCTCTTGTTGGGCTTCCCTGGGGCTCAGACGGTAAAGAATCTGCGGGCAATGCAGGAGACCCGGGTTTGATCTCTGGGTTGGGAAGATTTCCTGGAGAAGGGCATGGCTACCCACTCCAGTACTCTTGCCTGGAAAATTCCATGGACAGAGGAGCCTGGTGGGCTACCGTCCATGGGGTCCCAAGGAGGTGGACACGACTGAGCAGTTAACACTTCCACTTTCATTTGTGGGACAGGTACCAGCACACAGCAGCCAGTGGCAGAATCAAACTCCCCCACCCACCATCTCTGAACTGGTGTTCCAGGAGGTGACATGGGAATAACTGTAGGACAGCGGGCAGTGTTTGTGCTACAGAGAAAAGCAGAGTGCGAAGCAGGTAGGCAGGGAATGGGGGCTGGGGTGCAGTTTTAAAGTGGGTGCTCAGGGACAGCCTCACCAAAAGGTGTCCTTAAGCAAACACGTGGAGGAGGAGAGAGAGGAAACCGTGTAGATGTCTTGGATGGGTGTTCCAGGCAGAGGGAACAGCAAGTGCAAAGGCCCTGAGGTAGGAACAGCAGGGAGACCCAGATGGTGCAAGTGGAGGTCACACGGGGCTTTCACTCCAAGTGAGATGGGAAGGATGACACCTTGTGTGCTGGGGCGATGTGAAGGGTCTCCTACACTAAGCCTGCCCCCGCATCTCTGTCAAGGAAACTTCAGCTGTGCCCCCTGTCTATAGCCAAGGGCGCAGGCCTCTGTGCACTGAATGCAGGTAAAAGGGCTGGCCCACCCATAATCCTAACACTACTGAAGCCACTAGCCGGGGCCTTCCCTAGTGGTCCAGAGGTTAAAACTCTGTGCTGCCAATGCAGAGGACAGAGGTTCAATCCCTAGATGGAGAACTAAGATCCCACATGCCAAGCAGTGCAGAAAAAAAAAAAAAAAAAAACCATCCAGGATCCTACAGAAATGGGCCCCTGCCCACCTGGGCAACTCCAGCAGGAAGACCACCCTCCCTGTTCCTCACCTGGCAAAGAGGTCACTGGGCTCCCTAAGGAGGAGCCAGGACCCCAACCACAGCATGTCCTTGGCCCTGCCCAAGGGGCGGTGGTCCAGAGTGGCCGAGGGTCACCATTCTCAGAGTCAACTCAATGTGCCGCCCATAGGGGTGCCACCTGTCACTCCCCACCAATCTGGTACCAGGTTAGACAAACCCAAGCCAACGGGAATCTCCACACATTCTGGCCAATCAGGAAATTATTTGGGTATCTACAATGTACAGGCAGTATTCCAAACACTGGAGCTACAGCAGTGAACCAGTCAGACAAAAAGGCCTACCAATTAGAGCTGACATCCAATGACTGGCCAATCCCAACAGGGAAAGCTCCCAGCCAGGAACTCAAAAGAGATGGATGGATGGATGGAGGAGGAAGGAGAAATGAGTGGATGGATGGAGGGATGGATAGATGGGATAGAGTGGGGACGGATGGATGAAGGTGATGAATGAGATGAGTGACAGATACATGGAGGGTAAGATGGATGAGGGAGGGAGAGGAGAGGGAGGAAGAAAGGATGGATGGGTGGGGGGGTGGATGGATGGAGAAGGGATGGATGGATGGGTAGATGGATGGATGGATGAAGGTGATGAATGAGGTGGGGAATGGATGGAGGGTTGGGTGGATGAGGGAGGAAGGATGGATGTATGAAAGGGGATGGATGATGGATGGATGGATGGATGGATAGATAGGTGGATGGATGGATGGATGGATGAAGGAATGGATGAAGGGATGGATGGATG
>SJYX01001912.1:383868-401278 GCA_006410675.1 Oreotragus oreotragus
TGATGGATGGATGGATGGATAGGTGGATGGATGGATAGGTGGATGGATGGATGGATGAAGGGATGGATAGATGAAGGGATGGATGGATGAAGGGAGATGGATGATGGATGGATGATGGATGGATTGATAGGTGGATGGATGGATGGGTGGATAGGTGGATGGATGGATGGATAGGTGGATGGATGGATGGATAGGTGGATGGATAGGTGGATGGATAGATGGATAGGTAGATGGATGGATGCATGGATGGATGAAGGGATGGATGATGAAGGGGGGAAGAATGGATGGATGAAGGGGGGAAGGATGGATGGATGGATGGATGGACAGATAGAGAGGAAGTGAATGGATGGATGAAGGTGAAGAGTGAGGAATGGATGGGTAGATGAGGGAGGAAGGATGGATGCAGGGATGGATGAAAGGGGGGATGGATGGACAGATGGATGGATGGACTAACCAACTAGTGGATATCAATTTAAGTGTTCCACTTTTCAGAGGTTACTTTTTTAACCAACCCCCAGAGCCAAGCATGTTTTTATTCCATTAATATCCCCCCGTCAGGCTTCCTGCCAGCCGCCATGGGGGACACAGATGAGCATCATTATCCCCATGAATGTCCTCCCAAGCCCACACAAGTGCTCCCCGAGCCCCAGGATGCTGGGCACAGAAACCCAGGGGGAAAGCTGCCTCTGGTTCCAATCTCCAGAATCCCAATGGGATGGACTCAAGGCTCACCCTCCCCTGGGCACCACTTCTCCTCAACCCTCAGCCAGCACCCCTTCCTCCTGGGGAAGGGGAGAAAAGAAAAGCCCGTTGACCGCAGCCTCAGAAACATTTTCCTTGTGGCCAATGGGATTCACAGCCCTGGGTATCACAACACATCACGCCACACTCAGGCACCAAGTAATAGCCAGAAAAACAGCTTCCAGTGGGTCCAGAATGTGGCATATACCCTCAGATTGGGCAGGTTTCCAGGGACCTGCTCCCCTTCTCCCCATCCAGCTGAGCCAGGACCCAGGGACCAGCTCAACACGAAGCGTTACCAAGAAGGAGTTCACAGAAACACCCCTAATTTCTGGCTTCTCTGAAAACGAGGGACTCACACACGTTGCAGGCAGGCATGTAAAATGGTGCAGTCTCTGCGAAAAACAGTCTGGCAGCACCTCACTAAGATAAACAGAGAGATACCGTGTGACCCAGCAATTCTCCTCCCAGGCACACAGCCCAAAAAATGAAGGCAAGTGATGAAACAAAACAAACACGAATGTTCAGAGCAGCACTATTCACAACAGCCAAGCAACAGAAACAACCCAAACATCCTTCAGCTGATGAGTGGGTAAGTAGACTGTGATGGAGCCATTCACTGGAATAGTATTTAGCCATTAAAATGGACACACAGGGCTTCCCTGGTGGCTCAGTGGTAGAGAATCCTCCTGCCAATGCAGGAGACTTGGGTTCGATCCCTGATCCGGGAAGGTCCCACATGCTGCGGAGCAACTAAACCCCTGTGTCACAACTGCTGAGCCTAAATTCTAGAGCCTGGGAGCTGCAACTACTGAGCCCATGAGCCGCAGCTTCTAAAGCCTCGAGCCCCAGAGCCTGTGCTCCACGAGAGAAGCCACCGCAGTGAGAAGCCCCAGAACCACAACTAGAGAGTAGCCCCCACTCGGTGCAACCGGAGAAAAGTATGCAAAGCAATGAAAACCCAGTGCAACCAAAAAGAAATTAAATTATTTTTAAAAGGTGGGTGGAAAAAAAAAAAAAAAAAGTGGGTGGGGGGTGGGCGGGTATAAAAGCCATGAAAATATTATGCCAAAAGGAAGAAGCACGTATTGAATGATTTTACTTATGCAAAACGAACAAAAGAGGCAAATCTACTGAGTCAGATGCAGGCTGGTGCCTACCAGAGGCTGGGGGAGGGGAGGATGGGAAGTGACTGTTAATAGGTATTAGGTTTCCCTTGGGAGAAGGCAATGGCACCCCACTCCAGTACTCTTGCCTGGAAAATCCCATGGACAGAGGAGCCTGGAAGGCTGCAGTCCACGGGGTTGCTAAGCGACTGAGCGACTTCACTTTCACTTTTCACTTTTCTGAATTGGAGAAGGAAATGGCAACCCACTCCAGTGTTCTTGCCTGGAGAATCCCAGGGACGAGGGAGCCTGGTGGGCTGCTGTCTATGGGACTAGAGAGCCTGGTGGGCTGCCGTCTATGGGGTCGCTAAGAGTCAGACACGACTGAACGACTTCACTTTCACTTTTCACTTTTCTGAACTGGAGAAGAAAGAAATGGCAACCCACTCCAGTGTTCTTGCCTGGAGAATCCCAGGGATGGGGGAGCCTGGTGGGCTGCTGTCTATGGGACAAGGGAGCCTGGTGGGCTGTTGTCTACGGGGTCTCACAGAGTCGGACACGACTGAAGCAACTTAGCAGCAGCAGCAGCAGGTTTCCCTTGGGATGATGAACACATTTTAGGATGAGACAGTGGTGACAGTGTGGCACGCCACAGAATCTATTACACATCCACGGACCACACACTTTAATATGGTTCAAACGGTAAAACTTACATGTATTTTTCCGCAACAAAATCATTTGGGGGCATGACCGGCTGGAGGTGAGCAGGGGTTGCCCACGTGGGATGGACACCCCTCTCCTGACTGCCGCGTCCCCTCACGGTCTGCTACCTTTGTTTATAGCCCCAGCCTGAAGCAGGACTGGATGACCCAGAGCACAGTTCCCTTCTCCTTCGGGCCTGGCTGCATGGGTGGAGCCCTCGCCTCCACCATCACTTCCCAGGAGCCCTCCCCCAACTCCAGCTCCCCAACCTGGGTTCCCAAAAGCCTCTTTCTTCCTGCCACCCCCACGGGCCCCAGGCCACACACCACTGCCGTCTGTTTACCCACTGTCTCCCAGACCCCGGAGAGCGAGCTCACAGCCAGCAGTCTGAGCCCTATCTTGGATCACCTGCATAGCAGGAGCTCAGGCACTAAGGGGAAAGGCGGCACCCTGCAGCGGGTCACCTCACCCTAGAGATGCACCCTCTCGACCAAGCCGCCACCTGCCCACACACTGCCAAGTGTGCCAGGTGGCCAGCTAGGTTCAACTTCCAATTCTGCTACTATGTGGCTGTGTGACCCTGGGCACAGTACACACCTCTCTGGGCTTTTGTTTTTGGTTGGGGTGGGCCCTCGCTGCAGCGCCTGGGCTTTCTCTGGTTGCAGCAGGCGGGGGCGACTCCTCGTTGTGGCGCAAGGGCTGTCTCTTATACACATCTAAAGGATAGATGGATGAAGGGGGATGGGCGAGGCATGGATGATGGATGGATGGATGGATGGATGAAGGAGGATGGATGGATGGTTAGGTGGATGGGTGGATGGATGGATGGATGGATAGGTGGATGGATGGATGGATGGATAGGTGGATGGATGGATGGATGGATGGATAGGTGGATGGATGAAGGGATGGACAGATGAAGGGATGGATAGATGATGGATGGATTGATAGGTGGATGGATGGATGGGTAGATAGGTGGATGGATGGATGGGTGGATAGGTGGATAGATGGATGGATGGGTGGATGGGTGGATAGTTGAATGGATGGATAGGTGGATGGATGGATAGATGGATGGATAGGTGGATGGATAGGTGGATGGCTGGATGGATGGATGGATAGGTGGATGGATGGATGGATGGGTGGATGGATAGGTGGATGGATAGATGGATGGATGGATAGGTGGATGGATGGATGCATGGATGGATGAAGGGATGGACAGATGAAGGGATGGATGATGAAGGGGGGAAGGCTGTCTCTTATACACATCTAGATGTGTATAAGAGACAGGTGTAATCATTAGCTCTGGGCTTCAAGAAAATTAGTCTTAGGTGAAATAGATTGTTGCCATAACAACCCAGAGCTTAAGAAAGAAAAGTATATTATGTGACTAAGAGGAAGGAATGTAGAAAAATAAANTTTTTATAATAATGAGCCCCCCAAATCAGAGCTAAGGCTGTTACCACCCTGCACTGCTCCAAACATTAGGGGGAGGAAGGGAGGCAAGTTAACAGCCATGATGGCACTGATGTTACCGGCAGAGGTAGTTACCGTGACTGTCTCCGTGATACAGATAAGCAAACCTAAGCTGGGGAAAGAGAGCCGGCCAGATGGTGCAGTGAGTCCGTTAATTAGGAGGTTGGACGGGACAGGGGACCCCACACCTGATGGCGGAGAGAGGAGAGAGCTGACTCCCCGGGGTGAGAGAGGCCTCACACACTCTGGAAACGAGGAGGAGGGTACTGCCCTTTCCCGCCCTGCGACCTTGGCCGCAGGACAGCTCACTTCAACACCCTTTAGTTACAGACGGGAAACTGAGGCAGGAAGAAGGTCAGCAGGCTGTAGCCTCATGGCCAGACTCCGCCCTCCTGAACTGGATCAGTCCGCCCTGGCGGTGCAGGCGTCTGGGGCGGGGGCGGGGGCGGGAATCGGCGGAACTGAGTGGTCTGCGCTGAGCCCAGGGGCCAGCCAGGGGAACGGCTCCAGCCCCACAAGATAACCAGGTCCCGGGACAGAAATGCGTTGGCAACCTGGCTAGGGGACCATGGATGAGATCCCCACCCCTACCCCAGACGCCACATCCTGCATCAAACTTTCCAAGGAAGGGACTTGCTGGCAATTGAGTGGATGTGCAGTGCTGTGCTTAGTCGCTCAGTGGTGTTGGATTCTGCCACCCCGTGGACTGTAGCCAGCCAGGCTCCTCTGTCCATGGGGATTATCCAGGCAAGAATACTGGAGTGGGTTGCTATGCTCTCCTGCAGAGGATCTTCCCCACCCAGGAATCGAACCGGGGTCTTCTGCATTGTAGGCAGGTTCTTTACCAGCTGAGCTACCAGGGAAGCCAGGATTCTGATTTCCACTGCAGGAGGCACAGGTTCGATTCCTGTTCGGGGAACTAAGAGCCCGTAAGCCTCAATCCCGCAAGCGCAGCCAAAAAAAGAAAAAAAACCTTCCAAGAAAAACACACCCCTGGCACCCGCCCCATCTCTTACCTCCCTGAAAAAGGATCCCCAGCTACTGGGAGAACTTCCCACGGGCACCCCCTGCCACTCATTCTGCTCAGAAAAGCTCTCCCAGGGTCCTCGGAGCTGTTCCTCACTACCGGCAGTTCCGCCTCATTCACCGGCACCCGCTCACGGGAAGAATCCGATTTCCCACATCAAACACGACTGTCCCCATTCAACAGAACAGGAAACAGAGGCTCAGAGGTGAACTCACTTGCCCAAGGTCACACAGCAAGGAAGCAGCCAAGCTTCATTCTGATCCCTCAAACAGCCAGCCCAGTGCCCCCCGCTCCCAACCCGCTCCCGCACACCCCGCGCCCCCTTCCAAAGCCAGCAGAAGGGAGGCGGTGCTGGTTGGAGCCGTCAAGGAGGCCCATTTCTGTTTCCAATTTAATTGGTACATTTGTGTCCGCTGGGCTGCAGCCAGCTCGGCCGTCCGGCACTGCTCCCCTGCCAGGGCAAGATCTGCTCAAAATCACTTCCTCCTCGACCCTTTTTCTTTTTTTTCCCCTCTTTTAATTTTAAAAGGGAGAGAGAGAGAGAGGGAAGCCACAGCCCTGACAAAACCTTCTGGCACACCAGGTCTCAGGGTTCCGCACGAGAACCCTTGCCGTGCGACGCGCCCTCCCTCCGGGGTATTTCACAAACATTACGCCGGATTTTTCCTGGCTCTTCCTCATTAAGTTCTGGGCGCCCCAGGAGGGACGTGGTTTCCATTAGACCCAGCTCCTCCATCTGGCCTTCCAAACGGTAATTTTCTTTGCAGAGAGAAGGCGAGGGGGGAGGGGGAGGGGACACAGAGAGGAGGCTGGTGTCTGGGCAGTGGGGGATGGGGCGCTGGCACCAGCTGTGTGACCCGGGCAAACCGATTAACCCCCTGCCCTGAGGCTGGGATGGGGATGGGGGACTGTGGAGTGGGTTGTAGGCACAAAACAGGGGGAGCTATGTGGGGGCTCACCATCATGCCTGCTGGTGGTGAAATGCCGTGACCCGGTTACTAATTCTGGGAGGACCCTGGCATTTGAAAGGATGAGGGGTTCGGGTTCCTGGGTCCATCCACTTGGCTTCAGCCTGGATGGGACTGAACCAACAACCAAAGCGAAAACAGGCTGCAGAACACAGCTCTTGACATTCTGCTGAGTGAAATAAGCCAGACACAGAAGGACAACACTGTAGATTCCACCCAAAAGAGAGCCCCAGAGTAGTCAAGAGTAACAGAAAGTATAACAGAAGGGTAGGTGCCAGGAGCTGGGGGAGGCAGAAGGGAAATTCGTGTTTAATGGGCACAGAGTTTCTGTCTTTCAAGATAAAAAGTTCTGGTGATGATGGTGATAATGGTTGCACAACTGTGAACATTCTGAGCTGTATATTTAAAAACGGCTGAGGGACTTCCCTGGAGATTCAGTGGTTAAGACCCGGAGCTTCCAAAGCAAGGGGTGCAGGTTCAGTCCCTGGTTGGGGAACTAAGATTCCCACATGCTGCACAGCATGGCCAAACAAACAAACAAACAAAAATGGCTGAGACGGTAAACTTTTTGTTATGTGTGTTTAAGCTGTACCATAGCTAAAATATATATATATATTTTAAACACACACCTCCTCCAGGGAGGCCTCCCTGATTGCTAGCTAAGAGCACCTAGCTGCTCTATGGGGGTTCCCACTGTCAGAGCCACCCCATGAAAAGACAGTATTGCCAAGAACACTTCCAGGGGTCCTACCACTCAGTGGACCCTCAAAGCCAAGGGCTGAGTGGGACCACAGTCAAGGGCTGATGGCAGAATCTGATGGCCACACAACCCGACTGGGCCTGCAGACCAGCGCCTCACAGCTCTAGTCCCTCAGCAGTGCCCGGTAAGCTGAGCTCTCCACTGACCAGTCGCTTTTACCCAGATGGCCTGGATGCAGGGAGGGGCTGACTAGAAACTCTATGCCTCTTAAGATGGGTCCCTGTCCGAGGGTGAGGCGGGCAGCCCCTGGGTTCCCACCGACTCCCCGGCACCAACATCTGGCAAACGTGTCCACAGCTGTGCAGCTGCCGGAAACGCCTGCTCCCAGCCTCCTCTGTGCACACAGGCCCTCAAGGACAGCTTTCTGAGGAATTTATGGGGTCGCCTCTAATATTTCAGGGCAGATCTCTGGGGGACGTCCTCCACCACATGTGAACAAGGACAAATGTTTCTGCTGCTAAGAATAGCTGCTCTAGGCTGGGAGCCCACCCACTCATCACTGGCCCTTCCATACATCACCTCTCTCCCCAAACCCCATCAAACCACCCGTCTGGACTCTGAGGGCCCACCTCCCACAGGCCTGGCTGCGAGACCCCCTACTGCCACCAAGAGGCCCAGGCCAAAGGGCAAATGACCCACTTTGATCCGATCCATTCAACTCTCAAATGTGGATGCTTAAGGGGCCACTGAAATAGCCTGAGGGCGTTCGCTGATGAGTGAGTGTCTGATGATGGAGAAATGATCAGGAATCCAAGGTCCTCCGGCCCTGCAGCCAGGAATTCCAGATGGTGAACGCGGTTTCAGTGCCCAGGAGTGGCAAGCGTGCCTCTGGGATTTGATTATCCCTTTGGGGAGAAAGGAGAATCTAAAACCCTCTAGGCGGAACATCCCTGGTAGTCCAGTGGCTTACGACTCTGCGCTCCCGATGCAGGGGCCCCAGGTTTGATCCCTGGTCGGGGAACTAGATCCCACATGCTCCAGCTAAAATGCCACACACTGCAACTAAGACCTGGTACAGCCAAATAAGTAAATAAATACAACTAAATATTGAAAGGAAAAAAATTAAACTACTCCAAGATAGAGGGTCCCAGGCCAGAAGTCGGGAAGGGAAAAGAGAAAGGGGGGCTGTGGACACCCACCAGCCGCCTGCAGTATCTCGGGCCAGGCTGGAACCGTGACAAGAAAGGACAGGTGGCGCTGTGCGTGCATGTGGGGCACAGGAAGGGGCTGGCCCAGGCCATCACAGCTTCTGATTCCTTCAAGAGAAGAAAGTCTGGAGCTTCTCTAGTGGTCCAGTGGTTAAGAATTCACCTGCCAGTCATTGGACACAGGTTTGATCCCTGGTCTGGCATGATTTCAAATGCCACGGAGCCACTAAGCCCTGTGAGCCACAAGTACTGAGCCTGTGCTCCACGGCAAGAGAAGGCAGAGCAATGAGAACCCCGCGCACCGCAGCTAGAGTAGCCCCCACTCGCCGCAACCAGAGGAAGCCCGCACGGCAACAAAGACCCAGGGCAGCCAAAAGAAAATTAATTTTTAAAAAAGGGAGAGAGGAGAAATTCTGATTTTGAGACATCCCTCAGTTTGAAAATTTTATTTAAAAAACACTGGACTAGAAACCCAATGCAATAAATCAGCCTGACATCCAAATACAGCCCATGAGCTACCAGGATGTGACCTGTGGCTTCTGACATGCGCTCAGCTGGGAGCCACCAGAGAGGGCCTGGCAAAGTCTGGGGAACTTGAAGAAGGAGGGGCACCCAGGGGACCCCTAATTACAACAGGGAGTGAGAGGGACAGAGCCCACTTACCCACCAGCAACACCATCGCAGCCCCAAGAGGACACACACTGGATGTGAGAGGAGGACGGGCTCATCTCCAACCCACGGAGCTGTTTATGGCAAACTACACGCCAGTGTTCTTGAGGTCCCTCTTGTACCCTCAGTCCTGGCCTTGGGGTAGGCTGACCCCGCCTCTCAGGTCTGGCCAGTCAGCACCAGTTGAGGCAGCACTTGCTGCAGTGATTGGTTTGGGTGGGGCTTTCAACTCTGAGCTGATAAATCTCATTCCCAGGACTTTAGCTGGGATATCAGGAACAACATGCTTACCTTCCACTGGGGCTACTGAGCTGGGATGAGTCTGTGCTACCACGGACTGGACACAAAAAGCTCTTTGTCACCTGAGCGCCTGGATCCAACAGTTCCTGAAGCTTACCCCAAGCCTTCTGTGTTAAATACAGGAGGAGCAGAAAAGTCTGCCAATGGCAACCAAGAGACCTACGATAGCAACACCCTAAAACCCAACTTCCAAACATCATGAAATCTCCTGGGAATCAGATTTTCTCCACCCTCTGGTCCCCTCACCTGTACAGGTAGTGAAAGTGTTAGTTGCTCGGTTGTGTCTGACTCTTTGCGACCTCATGGACTGTAGCCGCCAGGCTCCTCTGTCATGGGATTATCCAGGCAAGAATATTGGAGTGGGTAGCCATTCCCTTCTCCAGGGGATCTTTCCAACCCAGGGATCAAACCCACGGCCCCATGGCTCCTGCATTGCAGGCAGATTCTTTACCACTGAGCCACCAGGGAAGCTGCCGCATACAGGTTGGGAGAGGTCTAAAAACAGCCAGAAGGAGAGAAGAGAACTGAGATGGAGCCTGGGACAGACTCATTGTAGAAGGGGCCAGGCAGGAGCCTGGGGTCCGTTTGCCCTGTTTCCCACCCAACAGAAGTGGTGTCTCCCAGCCCAGCCTGAGCCATCAGCGGTTCTAATGGGGATACAGCAGACAGTGGCTTTGCAGATAAAGGTGCCTCTCCTGGCTGACTCAGATCTGGGTCATTCCCCAACCGCAGGCACACGCCACCCACACTGCCCCAGGCAGTAAATACAGCCCCCAGCCTTGGTTTCTGGAGTAACATCACGAGTGCACTTTCTCTCTCTCTGAACATCTGCTACCCTGAACTAAACATGCTGATAAACAGAGACCGGCTTAAGGAGGTCCCGGCAGACCTGCGGGGGCCAGAAGGCAGGCACTGTCTGCAGCCAGGAGGCTAAGGGAGCTCCGCCCATCCATGGGTGCACCCTGGGTCCCAGTCGCGCCGGGGCCTCAGTTTCCTGGGCTGTAAAACGGGCAGCTGCTGCTGGCTGGGAAGGTGGCCAAGACTTGAACCAGCAGATGGAGATCCTGGCTCCACCCTCCCTCCATTTCTCCCACCATCCCCCCTTCCCTCCTCAGCCTCCATGTGACCATTTCACAGACTGAGCATCTGACAGCAAAGAAGCCTGTCTGTTCAATGCCCCCAGAAGGCATGGGGCAGCGGAAAGACTAACAAACACAACATTGGCTTCCAGGTTCTAAGCAGTCACTATATTAGATCCAAAAGTGAGTGTCTTGCACTCATGATCCCAGCTAGTCCCTAACACGGTGTTTGCTGGCATCCGTTCATTGAATCATCCCAACATCACTGGGGGCAAGACTTGAGGCACAGAGAGGCTAAGTAACTTGCCTGAGATCACACAGCCTGGTGGCAAAGCTCTCTCCAGCATTCAACTCTTATACACTGTGTCATCACCAGAGTACCCCTGTCTTTCTTCCTGGACTAGAGGAGACCCATCCCCCCAACCAGGCTCCAGGTCTCACACCCAACATCACTGCTCATGGGTTCAGGCCAAGTTTTGCCAGCTGGAGGCGCCCACGGATCTCTGGAGAAGGGCTACCCATCTTCAAGTCTACCCAGTCACCCCCCAAAGCTTGCTGCAAAGCCCTGACCCCAAGCCCCAGAAGGAGAAGGGAGGCAACTTCCTGGCCCCCAGCCCAGCCGCCGGCCCTCCTCCTTCCCTCCTCAGGGCCTGGAATCCTCCTCCGCAAAGTCCTGCTGCCTTATTTCCCATCCCCCACAAACCCAAACATAAGATCCATGAAAGCAGGCGCCACCTCTGCTTTGTCTATCTCTGAGACCCGGCGCGTCACACACAGCAGGCAATCTATAAATGCTTGTTAAATCCACAAATTTTCTAAGAGCAGAATTCCAGGCTCTGAGCTGAAGACCAAAGACCCCACTTTGCAAACACAGAAACTGAGGCCAAGACGGTGTCTACTTAAAGCCAGATTTCAGGATGTTATCTACACTGTCCCAGAAACTGATCCACATACACACTGCCCGCTCCACTGTCAAGGTGGCCCAGGACTCGATCCCTCCCTCCCGGAAGCCACGGTGTCAGCCCATCCATTAGCTATGACTGGGTCTCCAAGGGCTCTCAGCATCACCAAGGGACTGTGCGATTTTCCCAGGTAGCCTGTCCTCTCTGAGCCTCGGTGTCTCCATTCAGCAAGGGCACCTGACAAATGAGGCAGCTTCCCAGGGAACGGTGACAATCTGAGTGCTGGTGAGCTGCCAAGCATATGGGGAATGGGCATTCTGGGCTTGGGAAGGGGTCTGGCATGGAACCAGGGGGCCTCCTCCTTAGAGATGGGAGAGGTTAGAAGCAGGTGATGGTTGGGTTCAAGAATTTGTGGATTTAGGGACTTGTCAGGGGATCTAGTGGTTAAGAATCTGCCTTCCAAAGCAGGGCTTGTGGGTTCAATCCCTGGTTGAGGAACTAAGATCTCACATGCCGAAGAGGAACTAAGCCTGTGAGCTGCAACTATTGAGTCCCGCACACTCTGAGGCCCACAAACCACAACTAGGGAGAAGTACATGCTGCAGCTAAGACTTAACACAGCCAAATAAACAAACATTTAAGTTAAAAAAAAAATTTCTCTCCTGAGTCGGGAAGATCCCCTGGAAAAGGAAATGGGGCAACCCACTCCACTATTCTTGCCTGGAGAATCCCATGGACAGAGGAGCCTGGTGGGCTGTAGTCCAGGGGGTCGCAAAGAATCAGACTGAGCGATTAAGCATTAAAAAAAAAAAAAGATTTTTTTTCTGGGTGAGGGAAGTGGGTTCCAGACTCTTCATATGGGGCTCCTCACACCACTGGGCACTCAATTACCTTAGTTGGTCCTGGGGCCTCAGGCTTGGGTGGGAAAAGACATCACACAAACCCCTCCCAGGGACTGCTCCCCCCACTCCAAAGACTGGTGGGGTGGGGTGGGGTGGGTTGGGGGGGGGTTGTCACCAGCTGTGTTAGTTTCCCCAGATCCACCGTAAACAAATAATCATGATCCAGGTGGCTTAAAACAATAGAAATTTATTCTCTAACTGCTCTGGAAGCCAGAAGTCCGAGATTTAGGCATCTGCAAGGCCACGCCCTCCGAGGGCTGAAGGGGAGGATCCTTTCTGTGCTCTTTCAGCTCCTAGAGGCTCCAGGTGTCCCTTGGCTTGTGGCCACAATCCCTCGGGTCTCTGCCCATCTTCACGTGGCCATCCCTCTGTGTGTCTTCCTCCTCTTTCTGTCTCTCAGAAGGACACCAGTCTCTGAACTTAGGGCTCACCCAGATAACCCAGGATCATCTCATCTCAAGACACATCTTCAAAGCAGGTCATGTTTAGACACAAGCACGTGCATCTGGGGGGCTATCCTTCACCCGACTACACTGGCCTCAGCTTTTTTTCTGATCGCCCATCTGCTGAGAGTTCACTCCCCTCTTGGCCCCATGGACAAGGCCCAGCGCAATCCCCATGAAGCAGATGAGCAAACTGAGGAGCCACACGCCCAGAGTTTGAATCTGGGCACAAGGGCCTTCCTCCCACTTAGAGGAAGCACAAAACTCTCACACCCACGCCTCCAGGAGAAGGCCCACGGGTGATGACTCACCCCCCACCCCCCCGCTACACAGGCCAAGAAGGGGCAGGGGGTGGGGGCAGGGGCGGGGAAGGGAAGGGGGAGGGGGAGGACAAAAACCTCAGAGTCTCAGTTTGCTCCTGTGTCAAATGGGAGCAAATCCCACCTGCTAAAGGATGAAAGAGGATCCTGGAACAAGAGCCTCTGCCCCCTGAAAATTACCAACCCCCTTATTCCCAGCCCCTGCCAGGCCCACACAGCTGCCCACCCAGCCTCCCACTCTGCGCAGAAAGGGCCCATTATGACATCACAGGCCTGGAATTATGTTATTAGCCTGGGAAGGAGGCAGGACCCAGGGACAAAGGGCTCATTGTCATGCAAATCCATGACTGGGGTTGGGGAGGTGCACAGGGACAGCCCCTCCTGCCTTCCAGCTTCAGAGCTATGCTGACAAACCAACTCTCTGCCTTCTAGAAGCATATGGGCATCTCCCATCCTCAGATCTGGTTCCAACGTGGCTCTCAGACTGGGAAGTGGGCCCTTCCCCAGGTCGGAGCCAGATTCTCAGAAAATAGCTCCTGCTCTGAGGAAGGTCGCCAACAGAACCCGGGTCCAGAGCCTGTCTTCCCTACAGCTGTGCCACTGTCCTCTGAGACAGGACACCAAAGGGCCTCCTGAGGATGAAATAAGATCATCGGCTTAAAGAGCTGAGCAGCGCCCGGGGGCACGGAAACAGCCGCATAGGAAATGCCACTACCTATTAATCATGCCTCTCAGTAAGGTGCCCGCAGTTGTGTGTCTTCAGGCAAGCTGCTTACCCTCTCTGTGCTTCACCTGGAGAGGCTTGTGGGCAGGACCTGATACACGAAGGTGTGCAGAATGCTCACTCCACAGTGTCAGTCCTCAACACACAGAGCAGAGGCTGTCAGCACCCCGCTCCCACAACCTGAACCCCTTGGGGGGAGGGGGGCACTTTCCTTGCTCACCAGCCCCACCTCCTTCACTATCCAGGAGGTACAGACTTTCTGGGGATGCTTGGCAGGTTCTATCAAGGCATTCCTGAGTAAACATACAATAACTGCTTTTTCCAAAGACTCTAGTTTTCCAAGAATACGCCCCCACCCCAGTGCATTCTCAACCCTTGGGAGCAGTCGTCCTGGGGTGCAACGAGGTGAGTTTACCATGAACTCCAGCTCGAGGGACCTAGGTCTCCCCAGCCAGAGCCCTTGCAGGTGTGCACATCTGCCCACCTGGACCTCGAGGGGCAGACCCAGGCCCGCAGTTGGTGGGGAACACCGAGTCAGGCACAATAGTTTTCTAAGTGAAGTCGCTCAGTTGTGTCTGACTCTTTGCAACACCATGGACTATACAGTCCATGGAATTCTCCAGGCCAGAATACTGGAGTGGGTAGCCTATCCCTTCTCCAGTGGATCTTCCCAACCCAGGAATCGAACCTGGGTCTCCTGCACTGCAGGCAGATTCTTCACCAACTGAGCCACCAGGGAGGCCTATAGTGGAGTCGCTCATCGTGGCTGACTCTTTGTGACCCTGTGGACCGCAGCCTGCCAGGCTCCTCCGTCCATGGGATTTCCCAGGCAAGAGTACTGGAGTGGGGTGCCACTGCCTTCTCCAGCAGATCTTCCCAACCCAGGGACCGAACCTGGGTCTCCTCAATGCTGACCTACCAGGGAAGTTTTCTAAGATCGCTTACTATGTGCCCAGCGCCGGCAACGCAGTGATGACTAAGATGAACAAAATTCCACATGGAGAGGCTGGGGGGACGTGGCATACAGTAAACCGCACGTGACGAGAGCCGCAGGCTAAGAGAAGTGAAGATGGAGAGGCGGAGGCCTGCCTCAGGATGCAACATTTGAGCAGAGGCTCAGTGAAGGGAGGGTGTGAAGATCTCAGAGAAGGGTATCCCAGGAAGAGCACAGCAGGTAGAAAGGTCCCAAGGCGGAACCCTGATTGGAGCTTCTGAGAAACAGCCAAGAGCCTTCTGCAGTTGGAACGTCCCTAAGCCCCCACCCAACTCCCTGACCCTCCCGGCTCTGTCCGGCAAAGCCAGAACCCGAGACCCTGAGATGTGATCAATATCCCCTCCCTCGAGACACAAGCCTGCATCACTCCGTCATGATTGTCATCATCACTCCCTCTCAGCAGCTCAGACTCCCACCCTGGGCAGACACCCACCTGTTCCAGCCTGGGATGTTCTGAAACTCTCCCAAATCCTGAGGCACAAAACCTGCCTTGCCTGGACCTCTTGAGATGCCCAAGGGCTCATGCTCACTTACTAACCAGCTGTTCGGGGCACAACCTTCTGATGACCTTTCCCAGGAGCCCTGGAGAAATGCCTATCCACAGATCAGCTTTCTCATGCTAAGTGCCAACAAAGGTATCCCAGCTCACTCTAGGGTGGGCTTTGTGTCTCTGTGTGTGTGTGTGTGTGTGTGTGTGCACGCACGGTTAGTTGTGGCCAAATCTTTTGTGACTCCACAGACTGTAGCCCGTCAGGTTCCTCTGTCCATGGAATTCCCAGTCAAGACTTCTGTGGGTTGTCATTTCCTCCTCCAGGGGATCTTCCTGACCCAGGGATCAAACCCACATCTCCTGCATTGGCAGGTAGGTTCTTTACCACTGGCGCCACCCGGAAAGGGTGAACTAGTTACACCCCAAAGGCTTTCTCACCACTGCTAGAGGCAAGAAGGAGCCTGAGGGAAACCAGTAGCTGCCGCAGGGACCAGCAGGAGGTAAAGGCTGCACCCAGCTGACAGAGCAAGGGGATCAAAGTGCTTGGAGAGAAGGCCGAGGTCAGGAGCGAGCCCACAGACAGAAATGAGACCCAGACCCACCTTGGGGTTGCAAAGAGAGGCCTCAGAGGACTTGGCTGAGAGGTGCGAGCTCTGGGTGGCCCTCAGAAGTGAGCAAAGGGGCCCAGAGTTGAGGCTTCCTAGTTTTCACAGGTCATGATCCCAGCCCCTTGTCTGGCTGACGGGTGAGGAGAGGAGGAGGGGACCGAGGCTCAGAGAGGGCAAGCAATCTCCCCAGGGTCACCCAGCGAAAAGAAACTCCACACACAGGCTCTGGCTTGGGGTTTGAGTCCTAGCTCCGGTCCTTACAAACTGTGTGTCCTTGTGGGGGGCGGGGGGAAGGGGGCACACAGCCAAGCCTCAGTTTAACTCCTCTTAGAAGCGGGGATCATGCAGCACCCTCCCTTCCTGCGGCTGATTTGGATATGAAATTAGACAGCACGGGGCAAACTGCAGCCATCCCATCGGAGTGATAACAGTACCAGTGACAACACCCCTCACCCACCCACCCAGCAGCTTCCTGAACACGTAGCATGAACCAAGGCATCCAATCTTCAGGCACACTACCCGCCTTTCACAAATGAGGGGGCTGAGGGAGCCGGGTTAAGCCACCTGGTGTAATTCACACGGCTACCAAGGGGCACAAGCGGATCGAACCCAGGACAGCCAGGACTCCGAGTCTGTGCTCTTTCTTTTAAGATCACTGTGAAGAGCCAACCCATTAGAAAAGACCCTGATGCTGGGAAAATCGAAGGCAAAGGAGAAGGGGGCGGAGAGGATGAGAGTTAGATAGCATCACCGACTCGATGGACATGAGTTTGAGCAAACTCCCAGAGATAGTGAAGGACAGAAGAGCTTGGTATGCTGCAGACCATGGGGTCACAAAGAGTCAGACACGACTTAGCGACTGAACAAGATTCATGTGCAGCTGTAATAGCTGGATTGCGTGGACCCTTCAGCCAGCTTCCTCTAATGGCATCATCCTTAGGATATCTGCAACCTGGAAACTGACACTGATACAACTAATCTTATTCAGATCTCGGGGGTTTACACGCGCTCACTTGTGTGTGTGTGTGTGTGTGTGTGTGTGTAAATTTATGCACTTTTATCTCAATATAGATTCCTGTGGCCACCGCTACTGATGCAAGACAGTTCTACCACAAGGGTCTCTTGTGCGACCTCTGGTCTGAACCACCAAACGTGACTGTCTTTCTCAGTGGATAGGGNTGTGTGTGTGTGTGTGTGTGTGTGTGTGTAAATTTATGCACTTTTATCTCAATATAGATTCCTGTGGCCACCGCTACTGATGCAAGACAGTTCTACCACAAGGGTCTCTTGTGCGACCTCTGGTCTGAACCACCAAACGTGACTGTCTTTCTCAGTGGATAGGGGATCGAGTCACTGAGACCTTCAGGGCAGGACAGGGCAGGGTCAGTACAGCTCTGTGGCTGACCCACGTGACTACCAAGGCCTTACGAGCAGCAAGGAGACGTTCGTGGGGTCCCCTGCTGCACCGGCATTTCCTGAGGCCCCCAGGAGAGGCCTGGGGACAATCGGACAGCGAGCAGCTGGCAAGGGCAGCCTGGACACTCAGGGAAGTCCCTGCTGGCTCCCGCTGGCCCCAGAGGAGAAGGCCTGAGCCAGCCACCGGCCCAGCATCCGGTGTCGCTTACAAACACAGGACAGGTGCCACCCTCAGCAGGAGAGCCAGCCATGTGTGCCCAGCCCCCAGGCCACACCAATTGCTGTTGGGGTGCCTGGCCCAGTCTTGGTGGGGAGGGGCAGAAACAGGCATACATGGGGTGTGGGGGGTACCCAGGGACCCAAGCCCAGGTCCAAATGCAGACTGAGCCTGGGGCTGGGGGGGACCCTTCTTAACTCGCTGGGGTTTCACGTCTATAAAATGGGAGGGCTCTCAACAGGGAAAAGACAAGCCAATGGAGTCCAAGATGTATTAATAACTAACTTAAATGCAACCTTGTGTCTACACTTACTCTCTCCACATCAGCCCACTCGAGGTCCCTGCAGGTGTGTCTCTGTTTTCCCCAAAGTACCTCTGTGGGCAGCTCTCCCTGGATGGACAGGAGAACCGAGGCTCTGGGGGG
>SJYX01001914.1:8278-30033 GCA_006410675.1 Oreotragus oreotragus
AGATATAATGGTCATCTGAGTTAAATTCATCCATTCCAATCCATTTTAGTTCACTGATTCCTAGAATGTCGACATTCACCCTTGCCTGTGGGAACCTAAATGGGAAACTTTAAAAAAATAGAAGGGCTAGCTTTGAGGTTGGAAACTAAGATCACGCCTGGCGGAAGAGATGGGGGCGTGGTCTATGTTGTTCGTCAAATTTTTTGATTGGCTTTCTTGATTTCCGTGCATGTGGACAGCACGTGATCACCATAGACTCCTGTTATAATGAAGGCACATGGCAATTTGACTTTTAACGTGATTGGTGCAACTATGGAAAGTCCCTGGCAAACACCGCCCCCCCCTCCCGCTTGCCTTTATAAGCCGGGAGCTTGCGGCAATAAAGCAGAACTGCTCAGACAGAACCCCTGTTGCGTCTGATTGTCTCTTGCTCGCCGGGGGGCTGGGTTGGCGGACAGCAGGCTCATCTCTCCTCAGGACCCCTCGGCTTTGCTGAGGGAAGTTCCACTGCCTCTCTCTCTCTGGGGAGCAACCCCCGCACTTGCCATCTCTTGTTTGACCACTTCCAATTTGCCTTGATTCATGGACCTGACATTCCAGGTTCCTATGCAATATTGCTCTTTACAGCATCGGATCTTGCTTCTATCACCAGTCACATCCACAGCTGGGTATTGTTTTTGCTTTGGCTCCATCCCTTCATTCTTTCTGGAGTTATTTCTCCACTGATCTCCAGTAGCATATTGGGCACCTATTGACATGGGGAGTTTCTCTTTTGGTATCCTATCATTTTGCCTTTTCATACTGTTCATGGGGTTCTCAAGGCAAGAATACTGAAGTGGCTTGCCATTACCTTCTCCAGTGGACCACATTCTGTCAGACCTCTCCACCATGACCTGCCCATCTTGTGTGGAGAGGCGCTTAGTGCGCCTGCGAGAGCCGGCCGGCGCACTAAGCATGGCCGAGAGGAGCTACCCCATGTCCGAGGTCAGGGGCAGCGGCCTAGAGTGCCAGGCTGCGACAGCACAGGAACAGCCGAGAGGAGCTACCCCACATCTGAGGTCAGGGGCGGCAGCCGGGAGGAGCTATCCTGCGTCCGAGGTCAGGGGAGGCTGGGAGAAGCCACCTTGCACCAGAGGCCAGGGGCAGTGACCCTGAGGAGCCACCCCGAGCCCGAGGCCAGGGCCGTCGGCCAGGAGGAGCAACCCGAGGAGAGGTGGCTGCACAGGTGCAGGAGGGCCTAGAGGAGCTATCCTACATTGAAGGTCAGGAACGGTGGTGGTAAGAAGATACCCCTCGTCCAAGGTAAGGAGCAGTGGCTGTGCTTTGCTGGAGCAGCCGTGAAGAGATACCCCACACCCAAGGTAAGAGAAACCCAAGTAAGATGGTAGGTGTTACAAGAGGGCATCAGAGGGCAGACACACTGAAACCATACTCACAGAAAACTAGTCAATCTAATCACACTAGGACTACAGCCTTGTCTAACTACAGCAGCTAGCAGGGTTTTTTATGGAATACAGATCTAATCATGACAATCTTTCCTATAAAACACTGCCTAAAATATAAATACAGAAACTCTTTTCTTCAAGGTTCTGGGTGATGTGTACTCTGCCTATTTCTCCAGAGTACTCTTAGATGATCCTACATTATCTTTCTCTTAGAGTCACTCTAACTTACTTTCATTCATTCATGATCACCCTTCTTCAATAGTATTTTGCACCTGCTCTTCCTTCTGCCTGGAATTCTCTCATGATGCCCCTTCACAGATTTAACTGTATTCATTCTTCAGCTCTCAGCTGTTGTATTACTTCTTCCACTGAGGATAGTTTTCCTGACCACTCCATTACAGGCCCTCCTGGCACTATTGCAGTTGTGTCCATTGTAATTTGTGTAGTGGTGGTAGTGGTATTCTGTGTGATTATTTGATTAACACTTGCTTCTTTTAATAGACAGTAAACCCAGTCCCCAAACTGCCACTTTTTCCAAAATGATGTTGATGATAATAACTTTTTATTGAGTTCAAATAATTTAATAGCTGCTGCTCAGAGCTAAAATGACACAATGGAGTTAATCCACATGAAAAGATTATAACTGTTTGGCTTATAATAAGCATGTATAAATGTTTCTTTAAAATTTAATTTAATCAGACAGCAACTCTCTTAAGAAGGAGTTATTATTTTGCCCATGTAACAGACACTGAAACTGAACCTTTGAGAACTGGAATAACTTGCCCCAAATTATATCTTAGTAACCATTATCTTTCAACAAGTTTGAATATGGAATAATAATGCCTTAATCAAAATACAAGAAAATAAAGTGCAGGAGTGTATTAACATAATTATATGCCCTGGTTATATTTATATAATCTAGAAATGTAAAGTTGGTTTAATATTAGAAATTATTTTATAATATCATACATAACTGGGGTATTGGAAAATATAACTATACCAATAAATACTAAAAGACATTAAGCTTTTTATTAAACAGAATAAGGTGATTTAAACATTCATTATCATTTGAAATGACTAATTTATATCTTTCAAACAATAACTATCATACATAAATAAAATTCCAAAGTCACATAGATATACAATATCTTTCATTAATAGAGAGATATATCATACTCCTAGATTAGATGGCTCAATAGTGTAAAAATGTCCATTTTCCAAACTTTGATCTACAACTTTACATTATTCCAGAGAAATATCTAAGTGAAATTTCCATAACTTAACAAAAATTTTATGGTTGAAATTCTTAGACTAAATAAACTAGCCAGGAAAGGTTTGAACTTGAGAAATAATAAATGAGGAACTTCTACTATATTAATACTCTGCGTGGAGCAGAGTGATCCTGATTTTAACAGATTTCTCTGTCTGAATGTGGTCCTGGAACCTCACATGCTCAGTAAGTCCAATGTATTTCTTTTTTAGCTACTAGTGAATGAATCAGACGTGTGATAGACATTTTCTGACTTAAACTTTTCAACCATGCTGTGGGGTGAATGCTCTAATGAGACATGTTGTAGATGAAAAAAACAAACAAAGGCTCGAGGTGGTTAAACAACTTGACAAAGTTTTAAATGGCAAGATGGAGGTTCAAACAATCAAGTTTTCAGTCAGATTCCATTCTGCTCTCAAAATTGCCCTCCCGCTACCTCTGGACCTATTCCTCTTCATGTACTCTCTTGCTGGACAACTGATGCAGACATTCAGTCTGCCAACCAAGTGAGTTTAAACATCATTTGCCTTCAATTCCTCCGTACCACTCTAACTGGGCCCCAAATTTAATCAGTCACCAAATTTCGCTAATCCTGCTGAGATTTTCCAAATCCCTATTCTGCTTATTCTCTCCATTACTCCCATTACTTCCACTGCTAAGTGAAATGAACCCCTCTTCTACTCTTGTCTGAAATTTTCCAATAATTTTCTAGGTGACTTTGTTCCTCTCCTTTTCATTCTCTACAGTGAAGCCAGATATCCCCCAAATATGAATCTTATATTTTAATTTCCCTGACCAGAACCTTTCAGTGAATCCCACTGACTATGAGATTTAAATTCCTTAGCCTAGCACATAGGAGCCTCTATGATCTAGCCCTTGCCAATCTCTGTAGCTCCCTGAGGAACTGCTCCACAATATACAACATGAACTTCATAGCAGCTACTTGCATATCCTTGAATGCACACACCAGATTGTCAGTTCTCCTTGCTTTTACACACATAAAGGCATGCACGTGTGTATTTAAAATACACATATTTTAAATATTCTTCTTTGCTATGTCCTTGGGAGGAATGTCTCTTCATTTCTTAAGAATGAACTCAAATGATACCTTCTCTTTGGAGATTGTTTAACCTCTCCAAGCAACACAAAACCTTCCTCTCATGTGTTTGCACAGCACCTGCCTGAATTCTTTTACAGAGTATAATGGAGAGAGAGTAGGCTTTGGATTCTCAGGAGTAGGCTGTACATTCAAAGGTCATTGCTTACTAACTGTATGAACTTGGACAAATTATATCAACATGGGATATAATGAAACTCTTCAAAAACAATTTGACTTCAATGTTTGATTCATTGGCTCCTCTGCCTTAATACTAAACATGAAATGATTCTTGACTGAATAGAAAGAAAACTGTGTTAGCTTTTTTCAGAAGAGATAATTTATGTTAAGTTTGTGAGATACTCATCACTATTCATACTCTCTACTTAGATATTCACTTTCTGCCACGTTCACCTTTTATAGTGTAAAGGTATGTTTCCTTGTATTTCCCGAAATGCATTCATTTCCCCCTTTTATGACTATATTCCTTCAACAAACATTGAGTGAGTGCTCATTGTGCTGGCTCAGCTGGTAAAGAATTTGCCTGCAATGTGGGAGACCTGGGTTCGACCCCTGGGTTGGGAAGATCCCCCGGAGAAGGGAATGGCTACCCACTCCAGTATTCTGGCCTGCAGAATTCCATGGACAGAGAAGCCTGGCGGGCTACAGCCCATGGGATCACAAAGAGTCAGATATGACTGAGCAAATAATACTTTCACTTTCATTATATATGAGACACACACAAAAAACATAGTGATTAGGGCCAAAGAAAGAAGTACAAGTACAGTTCTAGGGAAGTCTAGAGAGGGAAATTCTACAAAATTTTAATTCGATGTATTTTAATGGAATATCAATAAGGCAAGAAGACTTTGTTTTACTTAAAAAAATCTTTTAATTTTGTTTTAATTTACTCCCATAGCTCAGCTTCCCATTCCTCCTCATGGCTAGTATGAGCTCAAGAAACATTAGTTCTCAATTATTCTCTTGGAGATTTTCTTCCAATAACTAAAGCAGTTCCTATGACAGAGGAGAGTGGCTTCAGGAGCTATCACTATATTTCCTGTAATTTCTTAATGATAAAGTTTCTGGGGGCAAGTGAGACACTATCTAGTTCCATAATGCAAACTGTGACATTTATTTCAGGCATCAGTATTTCTTTATAATGTTTTATAGCTGAAGCATATTGATTTTTCTTTCTAGGATGTGTTTGATAAAATAGTGAACAACTCAACCTAAAAGTGGCCATTTCAACTCAATTGTGTACCTATGACACACAACCAGTTCTTTTTTTTTTTAATATTGATTCATTGTGTAATCTCATAAACACATGATCATGTCTCTGGTTGAGACTTCATTATTTGCTCTGTGTTTAGACATTAACAATGAGAAACTAGCAGAGTGGTAGAGAACATGAGTTTTTTTTTTGTTTGTTTGTTTTTTTTGTCACTCAGACTTGGATTCAAATTTCATCTCTGCAGCTGGAATGTCCTTAGGAAGATTACCTAATGTCTCTGTGCCTCATTAAACAAAATCTTTCAGTTATCTCCTTATAGTCACCAAAGTTTAAGTTATTTAACTCAATGAATGGCTTAAGCTCCTCCGTCCATGGAATTTTCCAGGCAAAAGTGCTGGAGTGGATTGCCATTTCCTTCTCCAGGGGAAAAATGATGCTAGCTAACATTTATTGAGTGAGTACTACTATGACCTGATGTTTGAAGATCACTGGCCTAAGTACTGCATAGGGAGATGGAAAAGAAGAGGGGATTTCATATGGGAGGTGTTGCTGACTAGATCTAACACATCATTGAGCAGATATGTGCTACAAATGCTGCTGGTCTGAGATATATTTGCTGTGTGAGATATTTTAGAGTTATGGGAGAGAATGTGGAGCATTCTCAGTCTTAGAGGTGAGGGGTAATTGGGACCACTGGAGGGCAGAGGTATAAAGTGAGAGGAGATCAAGCTTGGGTCTGTAGCTTTGCTCCAGATATTGGGGAAAGGATGACTGACATCAAAGTCAGGACCAAGAGAAAGTTGAAAACCAGGACCTTAACTGAATCACTGCATATGTACAGAATGCAGCAGAGGGAGAAAACCAATATCCACAGGATGATGGAGCAGGGGTGTGGCAGACAGATGAACACATATATGTCTTAATGAAAAGCAGTGGATGGAAGCTTCTGTGTTACTTAAAGCATTCTGTGAGTAAAAGTTTGGAAGCATTGTAATGAGTTGTTTCAAATGTGTATTTAGTGTGAGGTTACTGTTAGATGTGCTGTTTACAGGGTAAACCAGGAACAAACTGGCTCACCCCAGGTTTCTACCTAGTGCAAAGGCTTACATCTGAAGTGTCTAGTAATGTACAGGGCTGGGAGAAGATGCCTGATAGCCAATGCCTGTTGTTTTAACAGGAACTCATGCTTACTTGGTGGTAGGCAGATCTATTAACTTGGAAGGAGCATTCCAATTATGTTATTTGTAGGAGCTGCTACTGTGAGGGCTGTAGATCAGGTAGATTAATTACAAAGCAGACAACTCCAGGCTTCTTTTTGGAAGTTGCACTTCCAGCTGCTGGGTACAGACATACACTGCCTAGGAAGGATGAGTGACAGCCAATGACAGTAAGTGGCCTCAGGAAATGTGAGGATTTGTGTTGAAAAGTTCAATGCATTGCTAGGAGGACTGATACAGCATGTAGCGAAAGATGAAAGTATTGAATTGGTAAGTACACAAATAAACATAAATGATTGATATCTGTCTGTATTTTGGATGGTAGGCCTACAAACCTACATACCTAGAAATATCCTTTCTGCTTTATTCAAATACACCACTTGCAAGTAATCTGAGTCATTCAGAAATAAGCTAGAAAAGAGTGGCAGAGCATCTGTTTTCTTAGACTTTGTCTTTTGACTAGAATCATGACTCATTAGAGGTGGATGGGACCCTATACTCTGTCTGGTCTCATTGCCTCATTTTACCCACAGATGACTTGCTGTTCAGGAGCACTTCACAGGGGTAAAAAGCATGGATCCAGGGGTCCCCTGCAAATCTCAACTCCCAGATTCACAAGCTGTGTAAGCTTGTCAAAGTCCCTTGAGTTTCTTAATCCTTACTCTCAGGCAGGTCAAATGGGCTATGGTGTCTGATCCTGTGCCTGACAGGCATAGGTAGTGAGCTAACTCACCCTTGGAAGCAAGCAAGAACCCTGGTTCAGGAAGCTTTGAAAGTAACCCCTTAGGGGACTGTTCCTGAGCTGGAAGGAACTAAAGGACTTTATTTATGTATGCATTTCTCCCCCTATCTCTAATAGTTACAGAACTAGGTCCTCAGTCTGAGGAGTTTGATCCTTTAAACTCTGGTTTGTCAGCTAAGTGCTGGACCCATTCAGGGAAGAAGAAACGTTGGGTGGTTTCAGTGTTGTCGGCCAGAGTCAGAGGCTGGGCACAGGACATTTACATCTAATGGGTCATGTCTTTATGAACAGGTGCTGTGTTAAGGAGTAAAAGCACAGGGTTGATAGTACCTTGTAAAAGGAGTAAGACACGTTATAAATAATTTACGAGGTGATTAGGTGAGGTAACACCAGCTCCTCCTGAGCTGCCTGAATAAAAGTGACCTGAGGAAGCATAGCCATGTATGCAGTGTCCCTTGAGGAGAGACTCAGATCTGGTGATAATCAAAGCTTTTCTGAGATCCTGGAAGCACAAGCATCTGAAATCACAGGACTATCTCCAGGCAACGTATGAAGACTGCAAGCTGATCTTTGCATAAGCATAATAAAAGAGTCCAAATTCTTGACTAAAGCTCCCAATTGGTCATACTGTAAAGAGTTTCCTAAGATTGGCATGGTTATTTAAGAGTTTGCAGATTTTAATACTAGACAGAGGAGACATGGGAGATTAGTGGAATAAAAGGAAATAGAATATGCAANTAAAAGAGTCCAAATTCTTGACTAAAGCTCCCAATTGGTCATACTGTAAAGAGTTTCCTAAGATTGGTATGGTTATTTAAGAGTTTGCAGATTTTAATACTAGACAGAGGAGACATGGGAGATTAGTGGAATAAAAGGAAATAGAATGTGCAAAAACCCAGAGGCAGGAATGAACAAATTTTGTTGAGGTCATTTCTAAGCAAAGGAAAGGCATCAAGGAAAGGAGCATTGAGAGTTTTCCTGCATGGTATAAGCTATGAACTAAACTTTGAATGACAGGTTTGATTTAGAACACCAAAGTGTGTAGAGGTGGCAAAGGGTGACAAAAGAAGCTCAAGCAAAGGTCTAGAAGTCAAAATAAATATGACTTCTTGAATGGACAGTAAGAAACCTGAGCTGATTCGAGTGAAAGACATAGAGCAGAGAGAGAAGAGAGACGTTATTGCCTGCATAGCATGGGGTCTGGTTAGCATATATCTTGAAATTTGTGGGTGGGTAATTGAGTCTGACAGGAAGGAAAATAGGAGCCATTAAGGATTTCAGACCAGGGGGATGTGATGAAAACTTCTTGCAATGGAAAGAAAAGAGTCTCAGGTTAGTGTGGACTATTAGAGATTGATCACTGATATAAGATCTAAATATATTCTGAAAAGTCTCAAAAAATGATTTTCATTGACACAGTGGTGATATACACATATTTATTGTTTTATTTTATTCCTTTAATGTGAAGCTTTTAAGTATTGTTCAGATTGTAGTTTAGTTAAAAATGGATAAGGCTATACTTGAAATCATTTATGTATATTTCAGTAACACAGAATAATGACCTAGGAATTATATAAAATTTAGAGATTTGAGGTTTACTTCAAGCCATGTAGTATTACTTGTCATGGCAATTCATCTCAGTGATCAAGGCTAAGGAGCTAAGTTCATAGCTACTAACACTGGCAGAAATTTAGGCAGGTAACATGCATGGCTAAATATAATACAAATATAATAAAAGTGAAGTTGCTGTTAGTATACACGTCATTGTCCTAGCCTCTGTGGAGTCATTTTACCTCCAAACATCACTTCTCTGATAGAACACCAAGAATTTTGCTACCTCCTTATATCCCAGGAACTGGAGAATGACTTCCCACTCACTAGAAAGTTATGCTGTGAATGCAGAAATGTACATGGTGAGGGAGGTAAGGGACACAGGCTCTCTGAGCCTCACCTGCTGAATCCAGGCATTTCATCAATGGACAAAAGACTTCATGAAATGTCCTAAGATTAGCCTGAATAAAACCACTTGTTTTTCAGTGTATAAGGTTCATTTCAGCACCTATGTTAATAACAAGGCCAGCTTTTTCCTTTCCTATTTATAATTTTATCTTGCAAACACTCAAAATTCTGTTGGAATTTCCCCAAACCATCTTCCGGCATGATAATTCCATCGTTAGAATGATACATAGAACTCAGAGGCTGTTTTGCTCATGTGAGTGCTAGGTTACTTCAGTTATGTCTGACTCTTTGTGACTCCATGGGCTGTCGCCTGCCAGGCTCCTCTGTCCATGGGATTCTACAGGCAAGAATGCTAGGGTAGGTTTCCATGCCCTCCTCGAGGAGATATTCCTGACCCAGGGATAGAAGTTGTATCTTTTATGTCTCTTGCATTGGCAGATGGATTCTTTACCACTGAACCACTTGTCAAAGAGTGTTATGATTTATTACAGTGAAAGGGCACAGATCAAATTAGGAAAAGGAAAATGTGTCAGGGATAGTGTCCCAGAGAAATAAAGCTCAGGCTTTCAACTATCCCTGGAAGAGCACTGAATTTCAGCACTATGATGCTACCTGTAGAGTATCTTATCATTTCTACATAATTCTTCATAGGATGTGACAAAACATTCTCAAGTTGTGGGGAATGAGAGGGAAGGCACAGCAATTTCCTGGCTGTTCCACATTCACGTGTTGTCTCTGCTGCCTACTTGACTTGAGTCTTCTCCCCTATATCTGACCAAGTTCCACTCTGTCTTAAGTTGTCTTAAGTTTTCTTTCAGTGCTGTCTTTGTAACTCAGTGGTTCCTACTTTCAATCTTCTGCAGAATTTTAATGCAAGTCTTAATTCCGTTTGATATGTTATCATTAGTTGTTCTCATAATCATTTCCCATTCTTTCCCCAGTAGTTACCTTTCTTTTTAGGATAATAATCATATAATTGATGCCTAAATTATACATACTGTGTCAAGTATCATTCTAGGTATTTTACATATAATCACTTACTTAATCTTCACAATAACCTCATGAGTACTCTTTCCTGTTCCTGCTGTAACAAATTACCACAATTAAAAGAAAAAAAAATAACCTGCAAAATGAAACACAAATGTATTAGCTTACAGTTCTGGAGGTCAAAAGTCTGAAACGGGTCTCCTTGGGCTTAAATCAAAGTGTTGACAAGGCTATGTTCCTTTCTAAAGGATCTAGGGGAAAATTCACCTCCTTGTCTTTTCTAGTTTCTAGAGTTTGAAACCTAGCAGTACCCTGTGGGGCTCCTGGGCACAGAAGGCTTTCTTTGTCCCTTTCCCTGAGTCTCAAAGTTCAGTTCAGTTCATTTCAGTTGCTCGCTCTGTCGTGTCCGACCTCTGATACTTTGTGACCCCATGGACTGCAGCATGCCAGGCTTCCTTGTGCATCACCAGCTCCCAGAGCTTGCTCAAATTCATGTCTATCGAGTTGGTGATGCCACCCAACCATCTCATCCTCTGTCATCCCCTTCTACCCTGTGGGGCTCCTGGGCACAAAAACCTTTCTTTGTCCCCTTCCCTGAGCCTCAAAGGGCAGGTTCAAACAGTTACTAATTAGGAAAGGAAGGAGATGCACAGATGAGAAAGGAACATTCAAGAAACAATAGTGCAGCCTTGGGGGCAGGGTCCTGGATCCCTCTCAAGGGGAACACAGAACAATATATTTTAGCTCTTTTGCAGAGCAAAAACCCCCACTAAAAGGAAGATGTTAACTACTTGATGAATCATTCTTCATTCCAAAGGTCACAGTTTTCCTGATGCTAGATGAACTCTGGATTGAAGGAATTCAAGCCCTATAAACGGCCTGATCCTTAGCAGCAATCCTCCCTCTAGACTATAAGGGAGAATGGCATTGAAACATGTATACTATCATGTAAGAAATGAATCGCCAGTCTAGGTTTGAGACAGGATACAGGATGCTTGAGGCTGGTGCACTGGGATGACCCAGAGAGATGATATGCGGAGGGAGGTGGGAGGGGGGTTCAGGATTGGGAACTCATGTATACCCATGGCGGATTCATGTCAATGTATGGCAAAACCAATACAGTATTGTAAAGTAAAATAAAATAAAATAAAAACTCCATGGGCTGAGACAGTTTTGAGGGCATTAGCCTGCTGTGGCCACCCTTTGCCTGGCAAAGCAATAAGACTACTCTTTCCTACCTCACCCAAAACTCTGAGATTCAATTAAGTGTCTGGGTACAAAAACCAGATTTGCCTTCAAGATCACACACATTCCTTGGCTTGTGGGCTCCTTCTGTTACCAAATCCAAGCTCACTTTGCTGGCTGCATGACAGGCCAATGAATCCAAGAGACGAGGTGTTGAGGCAAGGAAAATAACTTTAATCAGGAGCTGGCAGACCAAGAAGATGGCAGGCTAGTGCCTCAAAATAATCATCTTATTGGGGTCTGGATGCTGGGTTCTTTTAAAGATTAGAGATGAGAGGAGTTGAGGAAGCAAAGTAAAAAAGCCATTACTCTTGCAAGCATCTCCTAGAATGGCAAGCCTCAGGCAGAGGATGTGTTAATTTCTCCCTTCCTGTCATCTACCTGCGGACAAGGTTCTGAACAAAAGTACTTTAACAGTCAGGCAGAGGGGCAGGATTCCCTGAGGCAAACCATTCTGTATGATTATAATAACAAAAGCAATGAAAATCAAGTCAAAGAAACAGTTCCAAGATGGAGTCAGAATTGGCTTCCTCCCTGCAACACTTCCTTAATCTTTAAAGAGAGCAATGGGGGTTGTTGTACACCTGAAATGAATACAAACTTCTAAAGCAAGAATGCACCAATAAAATTTTTTTAGCAAAGCAATGCTGGGCCAAGTTCTTCTTAGATCTCTGATTTTCTCTCTGAGCAAAGTTGGGAAAGAGTCTGGATTTCTAAGAACATATGTGATTCCAGGTGGGCTTCCCAGGTGGTACTAGTGGTTAAAGAACCTGCCTGCTAATGTAGGAGATGTAAGACACACAGGTTTGATCCCTGTGTCAGGAAGATCCCCTGGAGGAGGGCATGGTAACCCATTCCAGTATTCTTGCATGGAGAATTCCATGGACAGAGGAGCCTGGCGGGCTACAGTCCATAGGGTCGCAGAGTTGGACACGACTGAAGTGAATTAGCATGCATGCACACATGCATGGGAGTCCAGATCAAGATGGCAGAGTAGGAAGCCCACTTCCTTCCACAGACACCCCAAACTACAATTAGAGTACATGCAAAACAACTATGTCTGAGGACGACCTGAACACTAATAGAATAGATTTTCCACAACTAGGGATATAAAGTAAACGCCAAGCAGGAGGGGCAAAGACTTGGTCTAGTCAGAACCCACACCTCTAATGTGGCAACAACCTCAGATGTACCCCTGAGGAGTGAAGATTCTGAGTCCAAGCTGAGCTACTCGACTCTGTGGGCTTGGAAGATAAGCCTGCATAACACCTGAATTTGGAAAACAATGGTACTTACTTCTGGGAGAGTCCAAGGGCTGTCAGACCCCAAGGCTCTGCTCTGGAAGGGCTTACACATAAATTTAATATCAGTGTAGATGCCACAGCTTGAAAAGCACCTGGGTCATATGAAAAGGAGATTCATTGACTAATTTTAACACCTGTGTTTGGGGACCTGTTGGAACTTTCTCTAAGGATGAAAGCACTGGCGGGCTCTTTTTTTTTTTTTGCGAGGGGGGAGATGTTGCTTTGTTTCTAACTCTTGTTCCACCTAGCTGGCCTTGCACTGGCAAATGTGGTCACTCTCCATCAGCCTAGCTAACACCATGCACCTCGCCCTGCTATTCACCTGAGAATCCACTCTACTCAGCCTTCCCACCCTAGTTGGGCCCTCTAAGGTGCCTCCTGTCACACTTTATGTGGAAGGAGGCCTTGGCCTGCACTGGCACCTCACAGCAGTTGCAACTGGCCTCATAGCAAGTCATGTGGGGACCAGCCTTGCCCACCAGATCACCCAAAACAGCCATAGCCAAAAAAAGTCAATGAAAACAGTCTATAGGTTCAAGACAATGCTGATAAAAATATCAATGGCATTTGTCACAGAAGGAGAACAAACAATTTAAAAATTTGTATGGAAACTTTGAGAAAGAAGAACAAGGCTAGAGGATTCATGCTCTTTGACTTCAGACTTTACTACAAAGCTACAGTGATTAAAAAACAGAACACTACTGGCACAAAAACAGATATGTAGATCAATGGAATGCAACAGAGAACCCAGAAATGAACCCACAATTACACGCTCAATTAATTTATGACAAAGGAGGCAAGAATATGCAGTGAGGAAAAGTCATTCTCTTCAAAAAGTTGTGTTGAGAAAACTGGACAGCCGTATACAAAAGAATGAAATGGGACCACTTTTTCACATCATGTAAAAAATAAATTCAAAATTGATTAAAGATCTGAAACCATAAAATCCATAGATGAAAACATTCTCTTTGACACTTGCCTTAGCAATATTTAGACTTCCCTGGTGTCTCAGATGGTAAAGCGTCTGTCTACAATGTGGGAGACCTGGATTCGATTCCTGGGTCAGGAAGATCCCCTGGAGAAGGCAATGGCAATCCACTCCAGTACTATTGCATGGAAAATCCCATGGACAGAGGAGCCTGGTAGGCTACAGTCCATGGGGTCACAAAGAGTTGGACACGACTGAGCAACTTTCCTTTCCTTTTTAGCAAAATTTGGAGGAATTACTCACTTCCAGCAAGGGCAAAAAAGCAAAAATAAACAAATGGGACTGTGTCATTCTAAAAAATTCTGCACAGAGAAGGCAACCATCAACAAAACGAAAAGGTAAACTACTCAATGGGATAAGACACTTGGAAATGTTAAGTAAAATAAAGGGTAGATATAAAAAGTATATCAGATGGACATCTAGGTTGCTTCCATGTCCTGGCTATTATAAACAGTGCTGCGATGAACACTGGGGTACACGTGTCTCTTTCAATTCTGGTTTCCTTGGTGTGTATGCCCAGCAGTGGGATTGCTGGGTTATATGGCAGTTCTATTTCCAGTTTTTAAAGGAATCTCCACACTGTTCTCCACAGTGGCTATACTAGTTTGCATTCCCACCAACAGTGTAAGAGGGTTCCCTTTTCTCCACACCCTCTCCAGCATTTATTGCCTGTAGACTTTTGGATCACAGCCCTTCTGACTGGTGTGAAATGGTACCTCATTGTGGTCTTGATTTTCATTTCTCTGATAATGAGTGATGTTGAGCATTTTTTCATGTGCAGACGAATGGATAAGAAAGCTGTGGTACATATACACAATGGAATATTACTCAGCCATTAAAAAGAATACATTTGAATCAGTTCTAATGAGGTGGATGAAACTGGAGCCGATTATACAGAGTGAAGTAAGCCAGAAAGAAAAACACCAATACAGTATACTAACACATATATATGGAATTTAGAAAGATGGTAATGGTAACCCTGTATGTGAGACAGCAAAAGAGACACAGATGTAAAGAACAGACTTTTGGACTCTGTGGGAGAGGGAGAGGGTGGGATGATTTGGGAGAATGACATTGAAACATGTATACTATCATGTAAGAAATGAATCGCTAGTCTAGATTTGATACAGGATACAGGATGCTTGGGGCTGGTGCACTGGGATGACCCAGAGAGATGATATGGGAAGGAGGGGGGTTCAGGGTTGGGAACTCATGTACACCTGTGGTGGATTCATGTCAATGTATGGCAAAACCAATACAGTATTGTAAAGTAAAAAGTAAATAAATAAATAAAAATAAAATAAATTTTTAAAAAGCATCAAAAAAAAAAAAAAGTATATCAGAGAAGGCAATGGCACCCTACTCCAGTACTCTTGCCTGGAAAATCCCATGGATGGAGGAGCCTGGTAGGCTGCAGTCCATGGGGTCGCTAAGAGTCAGACACGACTAAGCAAATTCACTTTCACTTTTCACTTTCATGCATTGGAGAAGGAAATGGCAACCCACTCCAGTGTTCTTGCCTGGAGAATTCCAGGGATAGAGCCTGGTGGGCTGCCATCTATGGGGTCGCACAGAGACTTAGCAGTAGCAGCATAAAAAGTATATAAAGAACTCACACAACTGATCCAAAAAAGAAACCGTCTGATTAAAAACTGAGCAGAGGACTGTAATGGACTTTTTTCCAATGATGACATACAGATGCCCAACAGACACATGAAACATGTTCAACAACAATAATCATGTGGAAAATGTAAATGAAAACCACAATGAGATAGCACCTCACACTTGTTATGATGGCTATTATCAAAAGACAATGTGTCGCAAAGATGTGGAGAAAAGTGTACCACCCTTGTGCACTTTTGTAGGAATGTAAATTGGTGCAGCCACTAAGAAAAACAGTATGGAAGTTCCTCAGAAACTTAAAAATAGAATTACTATATGATCCAGCAACTTCTGTGTAATTACCCAAAGAAAATGAAAACACTAATTCAAAAAGACATCTTCACCCTTATGCAGTATTTTTTTTTTTACGCTAGCCAAGACATGAAAGCAATCAAGATATCCTTCAATAGATGAACAGATAAAATTGATGTGGTATACACAATACAGATGTATACACAATGGATGTTATTTTACCATGGGTGGATCTAAAGGGTGTTAAGCTAAGTGAAATAAGTCAAAGCAAGATAAATATCATGTGTCCTCACTTATATGTGAATCTGAAAAACAAAACAAAGGAACAAACACAGTAAAACTGAAACAGACTCACAGATAGAGCAAACTGTTGGTAGCCAGAAGATAGGGGCTAGTGTGATGGGGTAAAATAGACGAAGGGGATTATGAGGCACAGACTTCCATTTATAAAAGAAAGAAGTCGTGGGGATATAATGTATATTATAGGGAAGATAGTCAATAATATCGTAATCACTTTGTATGGTGACAGATGGTAATGAGACCTATCATGGTGACCATATAAAATGTATACAGATTCTTGAATCACTGTGATGTACATCTCTGAAACTAATATGATATTGCATATCAATTATACTTAAGAAAAGAGAGACCTACAGAATTACATGCAGCCCACCCAGATAATCCAGGACAAACTCTTCATTTCTTAAAATCTTTATCTTAATCATATATGCCATGTAAAGTAATATGTTCACTGGCTGGGTCTTAAAGAAGTTTAGTAACTTACTCAAACTAGTAAATATTGAGGCTAGGATTCAAATGATCTGGCTCTACGGGACTTCTTCTTAAGTACTATTCATCTATCAGGATCCCCTAAAGAAGACAGTACTGTATTTGTCACAGAGCAATTGCCTGGTATGTATTTTCATAATTGTTTGCAGTCTGAAGATGGTAGAGTAATGAATTGGAGGTGAGAGCCTAGTGAAGGAACCATAATCCTGCCCACCCACTTGCATCCTCCTCCTGTTCCCCATTCTCCTTGTCACTACTAAGAGTTAGTTTAGTTTTTCAATTGATGTGTGTGTTTCCATGCACTTTACCATTACAGCTTAATGTGCATTCCATTCCAGCACGACCTCAAGGATTTGCGTAAACTCATATTGGTCCTGAGGAGCATTTCCAATTGCAACCTGTGTCTGCGTAAGACATTCAGAACAGATTGCCAACTGTACAAAGATATAAGAGGCCCTGGGTGGGAGGGGAATAGGACATGGGCTCTGGCTCTGAATTTCCTCAAATCTTCAGATAAGATTCTCAGTTTTCTGGGTCTTTAACATTACCTTAATACTCCTGTTAGAATATTGAAGCAGAGGTCAGAAGTCTGGAAGGCCCTTGCCTACTGAAGTAGGTTTTAAAAACATGTATTATTCTTCACATGTGCCTCTCTGTTTAATATTCTTCAGGGCCCTTTTATCAGCCAGGATACAAGCTCTTGGGTGTCTTCTGCATAAAAGCTTCAATTAGAATATTTATGTATTTTTTGGGCAATAAAGGAATAACTGAATATCCATATCCAGAAAACACAATATTTGCATAATGAAGGCTTGTCTTTCTCTAAGTCCCTAGATAGCCTTCTTTGTGTCTTGACAGTTTCATCCCGTGGAGGTCAGTCATCATTATAAATTTAAAGTGATTTTTACAAGAACTCAATTAAGAGCAAACTCAGAAGAAGTTAGTGCATGTGTAATTCATGTATTTACTTGGTTACACAAGTAGCATGACAATGACTAGAAATGTGTAACGTCAGAGGATGCAGTATTACATAGTTGTTAGCAGTTTCTGTAGGTGAAAAAATGTAGATAGAAATTAGTCATAAACTCTTTATCCAGAGAAACCATCTGGACCTCCTTTTCCATCTTTATTATAGAGTATAAGGTGTGTAGGACTTCAAAGCCAAAAATATATTTTAATGATCTAATTGAGTACCTATGTATAGACACAAGGAAACAAACTTATTTGGCATTGAGAACTGTTAGAAGATTTATAGTGACTATAGATATTTGCTATAGAATATCTGCACATTAAGAAGTACACTTTGTTTTTAAATTGAAGTATAGTTGATTTACCTTATTGTGTTAATTTAAGGCATATAACAAAGTGATTATGTGACTCTTTGAGACTCTATGGACTGTAGCCCACCAGGCTCCTCTGTCCATGGGCTTCTCCAGGCAAGAATGCTGGAGTGGGTTGTCATTTCCTTCTCCAGGGGATCTTCCCGACTCAGGGACTGAACTCTGGTCTCCTTCATTGGCAGGCACATTCTTTACTGCTGAGTCAGTAGAGAAGCCCAAATAGTTGATTTACCTTATTGTGTTAATTTCAGGTACACAGTAAACTGTTTATATATATATATAAGTAAGTAAGTAAAGTCACTCAGTCGTGTCCGACTCTTTGTGACCCCCGTGGACTGCAGCCCACCAAGCTCCTCAGTCCATGGGATTCTCCAAGCAAGAATACTGGAGTGGGTTGCCATTTCCTTCTCCAGGGGATCTTCCCAACCCAGGGATCGAACCCAGGTCTCCCGCATTGGAGGCAGACACTTTAACCTCTGAGCCACCAGGGAAGTCTATATATATATATACTACTCAACCATAAAGCAATATACTTTCATAGGATCTATAAAAGAAATCAGATTTTCTTGTTGATTCCCATTATAAAATCAGATAAATAGTCCATGGGGAAAAGAACCTGAGTAAACCATTTGCTTTGTTTTTGGATTTTTTTAAAGGGCTTCCTTGGTAGCTCAGCTGGTAAAGAAACTGCCTGCAAAGCAGGAGATCCCAGTTTGATTCCTGGGTCAGGAAGATCCCATGGAGAAAGGATAGGGTATACACTCCAGTATTATTGGGCCTCTTTGGTGGCTCAATTGGTAAAGAATCCGCCTTTGGAGACCTGAGTTCGATCCCTGGTTTGGGAAAATCCCCTGGAAGAGGGCATGCAATCCACTCCAGTATTCTTGCCTGGAGAATCCCCATAAACAGAGGAGCCTGGCCAGCTACAGTCCATGGGGTTACAAAGAGTCAGAAACATCTGAGCGACTAAGCACAGCACAGCACAAATGGTGAAAAAGACTTCTCCAAAGAAAAGCCCTTCACTTTTTCCTTTGCAATGTTTCTGAATGGGTAATACCACAAGACAAATTCTCCTTCAGCTCTTTTCATCCATCTAACGCCTCTACAAAAAATAGAGGAAAATTTGAAGCCATCAGTGTTTATACTTTTGTTAGCCCACATAGAAGAGATTGAAATAATTGGCTAATATCAATTATGAGGATTTTAGCTATCCCTTGTTTTATTCCACTTAAAGAAAAACAACTGCTCTGCTACATAACCTACTACCTTCTATATCTAAGAATTGCTTTTTAAATATTAAAACAGTTAAATCATTTATTAACGTATGCTTCTGTATGAAATATTTTATTCTAATTAACTGTATGAAATGAAGCAAAATGTGTGGAGGAAAGCTGATATACAAAATTTCCCTCTGAACATTAAAGCAGGAATCATCAAGACATGTCCCTAATATTAATGGCTTGCTGCTCCTGCTTTTTATCTTATTGTGCTGATGAAATACATTGCAACTGGAGAAGTTAAAATGAAAGAGCCTACCCCTCTGAAAAGCTAACCCATAAATGAGTGGTTGTGACATCAGAAGGCCCACTGCCCAGTGCTTGGCCTCCCACAGTCTACAAAAGAGACACAGTGCCTAAATGTGTGTCCTGCATATCCTGGTTGCTCCACAACCATTGCCTCAGATTATAATGTTGGTCGAGAATGAAAACCCTCCTCATTTTTTTTCCCTACTTGAATCATGAAGTATGGGAAGTCACAATTATAGGAAAAATAAGTTAATTTCTAAAATAATCATTGTGTTTGAGTCTAAATTTTCAATTTAGAAAAATTTGCTTTTTATTTTTTTTAGCCCAAGTCTTAACAACTTTTAGAGAGACATGGAGAAATAGAAGTCAGGACTCCTAACCTCCTTTTTGACATATGATACAGCTGTCTTTTTAAATTTACCTTTCTTTTATCTAGAAGGGCTAGTAGAGAATTCTATTGAGAAATAATTGTTTTTTTTTTTTCCTCCCGAGTTTATTACAAAGGAAAACTTGTGAGTAATGGAGTTGCTTAAGCATGGAGTTAGTAAGGGTTTGATATATGTTGTTGTTGTTGTTTTGTATACACAAATGTACTAGTTTAGGCCCTGAGCTTAAAAATTATGATTATGGAAGTATAGATAACATTTTCTACTTTTCAGGTGTTTACATTATGATGGGGAAAGAGACACATAAGCAAACAATTATAATAGAATTCTGTGAGGTCTGGTGAGAGACATGGAGAGGATGTTTCAACAGCAAAGAGGAGCTCAGGATGTTTCAACAGCAAAGAGGAGCTCTTAATTTTGATTTGGAGGAAGAAATGAAAGTGGTTTCCAGGAATATTAAATAGGAGAGGTCATGAAAGTATATTAGAAGTTTACATTTTCCTGAAAAGTATCTAGTTTTAAATAATCTTCCTTTGGATAGAGGTTGAAAATAAGATAATTATAAAATAAAATAAATGCACGTTGTTGTTTAGTGTGTATATATGTATTTTTTGTTTGTTTGGGAGGGCACTGCTGATCTGAACTCATTCAATTATCCAATAGTTTTCACAGTAGCACTATTTTCCTTTTACATCTTGTGTTTATAAAGCTATATCTTATGACCCATGCCTTATGTTCTACCTAACTCATTAGATACTGCTAAATGTCCTTCCCTGGTTCTTCCTCCTCTTCCTAAATGATAAAAGTTGGAGTGCTCTAGAGCTTAGTACTAGATTCTCTTCTTTTACTCTTTATATTCACAAACTTGGTGGTTTCCCATTTATAGATTTAACAATCCTCTATATGCCATATGGTATAGTTTTCCAAATTTACGTCTGTGGCTTTGATGTCTCATTTGAACTTCATATTCAATATGAAACTGCCTCCATGACATTTTCTCTTTTCCAAAAATGGACTCTGAGTTTCTCCTCAAAAACTGCTGTTTCACCTTAGAAAACAGCCTTCATTCAGTTGCTCAAGACGGATGTGCTATCACTCTTGACTACTCTTATCACCACTACCTCCATCCATTTTATCAGCAGATCCTGTTACCTAAGCTTATAGACTACTCCCAAATTCATTCCTCCTGTAACTATTTCTACTTTTAGCTCACTATTTGGAGCAATCATCATATTTTTCCAAAACTATCTTAATAGCCCAAACTGGGTAATTTTTGTTAGTTCAGTCTTTACAGTGGAAGACTTATGGGAAGTTTTTGGTTCAGTTCAGTTCAGTCATTCAGTCGTGTCTGACTCTTTGTGACACATGAATCACAGCATGCCAGGCCTCCCTGTTCATCACCAACTCCCGGAGTTGTTCACTCAGATTCACGTCCATCAAGTCAGTGACGCCATCCAGCCATCTCATCCTCTGTTGTCCCCTTCTCCTCCTGCCCTTAATCCCTCCCAGAATCAAAGTCTTTTCCAATGAGTCAACTCTTTGCATGAGGTAGCCAAAGTACTGGAGTTTCAGCTTTAGCATCATTCCTTCCAGAGAAATCCCAGGGCTGATCTCCTTCAGAATGGACTGGTTGGATCTCCCTGCAGTCCAAGGGACTCTCAAGAGTCTTCTCCAACACCACAGTTGAAAAGCATCAACTCTTCAGTGCTCAGCTTTCTTCACAGTCCAAATCTCACATCCATACATTCAGCTCAGTTCAGTTCAATCGCTCAGTCGTGTCCAACTCTTTGTGACCCCATGAATCACAGCACGCCAGGCCTACCTGTTCATCATCATCTCCTGGAGTTCACTCAGACTCACGTCCATCGAATCCGTGATGCCATCCAGTCATCTCATCCTCGGTCGTCCCCTTCTCCTCCTGCCCCCAATCTCTCTCAGCATCAGAGTCTTTTCCAATGAGTCAACACTTCGCATGAGGTGGCCAAAGTAGCTTTAGCATCATTCTTTCCAAAGAAATCCCAGGGCTGATCTCTTTCAGAATGGACTGGTTGGATCTCCTTGCAGTCCAAGGGACTCTCCAGAGTCTTCTCCAACACCACAGTTCAAAAGCATCAATTATTCGGTACTCAGCCTTCTTCACAGTCCAACTCTCACATCCATACATGACCACAGGAAAAACCATAGCCTTGACTAGGCAGACCTTAGTCGGCAAAGTAATGTCTCTGCTTTTGAATATCCTGTCTAGGTTGGTCATAACTTTTCTTCCAAGGAGTAAGTGTCTTCTAATTTCATGGCTGCAATCCCCATCTGCAG
>SJYX01001915.1:0-45969 GCA_006410675.1 Oreotragus oreotragus
GGTGGAGCTGGATTTCTTCTCTCTGGAGTGCAATGAAGTGTCCAGTAATGAGTTATGAGATGTCTATGGTTTTGGAGTAACTTTGGGCAGCCTGTATATTGAAGCTCAGGGCTGTGTTCCTGTGTTGCTGGAGAATTTGCCTGATATGTCTTGCTCTGGAACATTTTTTGCCCTTGGATAGTGCTTGGTTTCAGTGTAGGTATGGAGGCATTTGATGAGCTCCTATCGATTAATGTTCCCTGGAGTCAGTTCTCTGATGTTCTCAGGATTTGGACTTCAGCCTCCTGCTTCTGGTTTTCAGTCTTATTTTAACAGTAGTCTCAAGACTTCTCCTTTAATACCACACCATTGAGAAAACATCTAGGTTAAAGATGAAAAGTTTCTCCACATTGAGGGACACCCAAGGAGCTTCACAGAGTTACATGGAGAAGAGAAGAGGGAGGAGGGAGTTAGAGGTGACCCAACTGAGATGAGGTGGAATCAAAAGAGGAGAGAGCAAGCTAGCCATTAATCACTTCCTTATGTGTACTCCACAGTCTGGACTGCTCAGAGATGTTCGTGGAGTTATACAGAGAAGAGAAGAGGGAGGAAGGAGACAGAGGTGGCCAGGAGGATAAAAAGGGGGAATGAAAAGGAGAGAGACAGATTCAGCCAGTAATCAGTTCCCTATGTGTTCACCGTCTGTGACACACAGAGATTCACAGAGTTGGGTAGAGAAGAGAAGGGAAAGGGAGGAGACAGAGGCGACCTGGTGGAGAAAAAGGAGAATCCAAAGGAGGAGAGAGCAGTCAAGCCAGTAATCTTGCTCTCAAGTAAAAATGGGTACTGAAGATTGGGTTTTTGAAGGTACAAAATTGATAACAAATACCAAAAAGCAAAGATTAAAAATCTAGAGTAGAGGTTAGATTTTCAAAAATACAATATTAAAGAAAAGAAGAAAAAGAGAAAAAAAAACTCACAAGAATTATTAAATATATATATATGAAGTTTGCTTTAAAAATAGGGTCCCATGGTGGATTCATGTCAATGTATGGCAAAACCAATACAGTACTGTAAAGTAAATAAAGCAAAAAGNGATTTTCAAAAATACAATATTAAAGAAAAGAAGAAAAAGAGAAAAAAAAACTCACAAGAATTATTAAATATATATATATGAAGTTTGCTTTAAAAATAGGGTCCCATGGTGGATTCATGTCAATGTATGGCAAAACCAATACAGTACTGTAAAGTAAATAAAGCAAAAAGTACAAATTTTAAAAATAAATTAAAAAAATAGGGTCCTTTTTTGAAAAGTAATAGTAGGTTATAAAAATGAAAATTAAAAGAATAATAGAGGACTTAAAATTTTTTAAAGGTTAAAAAAGAAAAGAAAAAAAAAAAGAATGATCATAAAAATACTAACTATATATCTAGGACTTTCTCTGGTGGTGTTGTGGGCAGTGTGGGGTCAGTTCATTTTCAGATAGTTCCTTGATCTGGCTTATATTTCTCAAGATCTATAGGTCCCCTCCTATGTAGTCAGTACTAAGGACAGGGTTTTAATCTATTGCGCCTGTCACTTCCAAGGCAGTTCCCTCTGTTTTAGCTTCTTCTGTTTGCTGGTCTCTTCAGTGTCTGATTTCTGCCCTGACACACGGGGAGTGGTGGTGGACACTTTGTTTAGGCTCACTTGTTCAGTCACGCTGTGGGGAAGGACGGACGCTGCAAACGAATAACACTGGCGTGTGCTCCCAGTGTCTCAGCCACACTGGGCCTGCCCCCGCTCATCACGCACACAGCTCAGGCTCTAGATTGCTCCACCAGGAACCCTCCAAGGCCGGCCCTGGGCTGCGTGCACCTCCCAGGTCTAAGCTGCTCAGGCTCAGGCGCTCAGGTAGTCCTCAGAGGCGCAGACTTGTTTGGGCCTGCGTTTTGTGCCCTTCCCAGGTCCAAGCAGGTGTTTGGCGAGTGCGGTTGCTGCAACTTATCACCTCTCCCATCCCTGCTGCTCAGTTTTCTGGGTGTACAACTGGACTTTCTCAGGCAGAGTTTGACTGTCCAGAACCCCAAGAAGTCTTAGTTAGCAAAGAAACTTGCTTGCAGTTTGGTAGTTAATGTCTCTCTGGGGCTGCTATTGCCCCCTTCCAGCCCTTCCAGCTCTGGCTGCCTGTTACCGGAGGGGGATGGTCTGCAACCTGCTAATTCTGTTCCGTCCTTTGTACTGTGTGTGGTCCTGGCAGTGTCCTTATGTTAGAGCTTTACGCACGGTAGCTATCCCAGTCTGGTCTGCTAGCCCAAGTTAGTTCGCTCTGGTTACCCTCAGGACATTTGGGCCCATTCTTTAAAAAGCAATGCAGCCCGCACCTCCCTGCCCAGCCCCCACTTGCTAGTGGTGGATGCAGGCATCTACACTCCTTCTCCACTGGGGGAGTTACCGTTGGGCTTGTAATTTGTGGGTTTTACTTATTTATTTATTTTTCCTCCCTGTTATGTTGCCCTCTGTGCTTCCAAGGCTTGCCACAGACTCGGCAGTGAGAGTGTTTCCTGGTGTTTGGAAACCTCTCTTTTTAAGACTCCCTTCCTGGGAAGGAGCTCCATCCCTACCTCTTTTGTCTCTTTTTTGTCTTTTATATTTTTTCCTACCTGTTTTTGAAGACAATGAGCTGCTTTTCTGGGTGCCTGATGTCCTCTGTCAGCATTCAGAAGTTGTTCTGTGGAATTTACTCAGCGTTGAAATGTTCTTTTGATGAATTTGTGGGTGAGAAAGTGGTCTCCTCATCCTATTCCTCAGCCATCTTAGGACTGCCCCCTAGTTCCTCATTTTTTGTGATATTATGTTCTGAATCAGGTTTTAATAAGCTGAACTTTAATTTGGTTTCTTCTCATATTCTCAATTAGTAACAACCTTGCACCAATTTTTACTCTCAATTTTGTAGTATCATTTTTTAAGCAGTATCCCTTAAATTGTGTTAGTTCAGAGCCCTTGTTTCTGAATACCATTATAATGTCTGATTTCTAGTAGAGAAAACTACTATAAAGTCACAGAGGCACAGAACCCAAAGTCACATAGCTAGTATGTGAGAGGGCAGGAGTAAATCTGTATGTGGCACATGTGATAAGAAGTGCGAGGCTGAAAACTATGTGTAAAAAACCCAGGGAAAACAGACCAAGTGTGCAATATGACTGAGAAAAACGATGGGAAGAATAAGTTATCTGCATTTGCAGCTAAGCGAGACATGTCTGTGTGCACTGAGCAGGTTGAGAGAAGGAGAGTAGACTAGCAAAAATGTAGAGATGGCATGAGGAGATGCTCTGAGAACAGGTTGGGAGGAGGTGGGGAAGCAAAGCGAAAAGGGGGAGAGAAGAAGAGGGAATAAGAGAAATGAGGATGATGGGAGAGGAATGAGAGAAAAGAAAGCTTCTGGTTTGACTCAACAATCTGTTAGGGTGCTGCCTCCAAAGAATAGACGCCTACTTGCAAGTTTGTTTTTGAGTAATATTGTGTGAGGAGCATATGTGAAGTATCTAGTGGAAATTTATTATTTGGCTCCTTTAATGTGAGCTTACAGCTGAAAAAAATAAGAAAAATGAAACGAGTATAAGGAGGCTGGAAGAAAAGCAGTAAGTCTAAATAAAAATTGTATGTGATTATTTAACACTTCATAATATACAGTATAATTGCATCCTTATAGCCTAAAGGGAGTTTTAAGCTAAAGCTCACAACTTCTGAGGAAATTTGGTCTATGTTAGGATGATAAGAAATAAATTTAAATAATGAAAAGTACCCTAATCACTTAATTAACAGTGACACATGGAAGCACCAAGACAAAAATAACCTGATGACATGAAATATTTTATACAGGTTATTTAGATGTGTCCAATTGATTCTCTTGTATTTCCCCCTAAATTAGTTAGTAAAAGGTATCTTAGTCAAAAGCTGAGTCATGAGCCAGAAAGCTGTTTATAACATTGGCAATCATTCCTTCATTTATCCATTTATTCATTCAAAATATATTCAGTACCAGTTGTGCTTTGGGTAGATAATGGCTGGAAAAAAAAAAAAAAAAAAGACTTGTTACAGCAGGCACAAATGGGGGCTCTCAGGGAATTTGCATAGTAACAGAGAGCTAGGCCTTAATGAAATATCTACAGAAATGAATATATGAATACATTGTGCAATAAATACTATTCAGGGAGGCAACCAAATGGGAAGACTTGCCTGAGGATGTGTATATGGAAGCAAAAGTGATGGAGAGACAATACTCTATTAGAAGCAATCAGTCGTGTGGAGGTTATTGTGCCTTAGCCTAAGAACAAATAGTGGAGACTGGATTAGGAAAAGTGTGAGTGAAGAGACGGTAGTTAGAGATGACAAGTAGGACAGAAGACAAACAGTGACAGGTTGGGTTAGGTGGGCGCGTTAGAGACACGGAAATAGAAATGTTCAAGAAATATTTAAGAAAAAATATAAACGATTTAGTGCTAGATTGAATGTATGAGAGGTGGTGAAAAGGAGGGCAGTGTCAAGAATGACTCAGACTTTCAGTGTGTGCTTAGATAGATGTTTCCGTTTGCTAAGATGGAAAATACCAGAAAGGTGGGATGAATGGATAGTGGACACAAAAAGCCTATATTGCCAAGATCCACTGCTAACACAGAATTACACTAGGACTTCAGGCTCTACACCAAGCCACAATTACCTCTAATGATAAATGGCCGTATAGACATGAATCACTTAGTAGTGAGCAGTATTTCATCATCTTCCCAGATAATTCTATAACAGGAGCAAGGGAAGTGTAACAGTGCAGATTAGATGGGTTCTTCTGGCTCATATAATTGTTAATTTGGTGGCAGAATGGAAACAGCACATGTAAACATATGCAAGAACAAAAAGTTGGCCTTTTAAAAATCTATGCTAAATGTGTTTTTCTTTACATTAGTCCTAAGTAGGCTTCCTGGAAAATGTAGCTGGTTTATTATAATCAGTTTATTGATTTCATCTCCCAATATAATTTAAATCAGAGTAAGACATCTCTCCTTAACAACAAAACAAAACTGTAGTTTGTGTTATATAAAGACTTTATATAAACTTCAAAGTTGTTTATATCTAAAGATAATCATGCTAAGAAAATTATCCTTGTATATCTCAAACTACATTTATATATGTGTGTGTGTGTGTGTGTGTGTGTGTGTGTGTGTGTGTGTATAATGATTACTAGCCTAGAAACCAGTTAGAATCAATCTATATTCAATCCCCTGGAGGAGGGAATGGCAATCCACTCCAGTATTCTTGCCTGGAGAATGGACAAGAGCAGCCTGTCCTCCATGGACAGAGGAGCCTANTGTGTGTGTATGTAAGTGTGTGTGTGTGTGTGTGTGTGTGTGTGTGTGTATAATGATTACTAGCCTAGAAACCAGTTAGAATCAATCTATATTCAATCCCCTGGAGGAGGGAATGGCAATCCACTCCAGTATTCTTGCCTGGAGAATGGACAAGAGCAGCCTGTCCTCCATGGACAGAGGAGCCTAATGGGCTACCATCCTTGAAGTTGCAAAGAGTTGGACACCACTGAGCGAAGAAGCACAGCACAGCAACCTGCAATAGATTTCAGCCTCTGCCAGAAGATAATATATTTGTTAATATGTTCTTCTGAATATAATCCTGACTGTTACAGCCCCATGACTTTCCACATTTATTTCAGTTCTTTAACTGTGGGTTCTAAAACAGATGTTGAATACACGTCAGATTTTGATTCAATCAGCTTATTCTCCTAGTGTTAAAAAATCAGTAGCTCATGGAATTTTGAAATTCATAGCTAATTCCAAATGGGAAGGTTATGTCCCAGAGAAATGGAGCCAGCCTTGCACCATCACATAGGAAGCTCTTGGAAAGTAGAGCCTGAGCTGTGGCTGCCTGGGTCCACAGGTGTTTCCTCTGCTGTGCCGCACACTGCATCTCCACTGCCATTGGCTTCCAAAGCCATTTTATTTAGCAGTTACTAGATGCGGTATCTAGTATTTAAAAGCAGAGACATTACTTTGCCAACAAAGGTCCATCTACTCAAGGCTATGGTTTTTCCAGTGGTCATGTATGGATATGAGTGTTAGACTGTGAAGAAAGCTGAGCACCAAAGAATTGATGCTTTTGACCTGTGGTGTTGGAGAAGACTCTTGAGAGTCCCTTGGACTGCAAGCAGATCCATCCAGTCCATTCTGAAGGAGATTAGCCCTGGGATTTCTTTGGAAGGAATAATGCTAAAGCTGAAACTCCAGTACTTTGGCCACCTCATGTGAAGAGTTGACTCACTGGAAAAGACTCTGATGCTGGGAGGGATTGGGAGCAGGAGGAGAAGGGGACGACAGAGGATGAGATGGCTGGATGGCATCACGGACTCGATGGACATGAGTCTGAGTGAACTCCGGGAGTTGGTGATGGACAGGGAAGCCTGGCGTGCTGCGATTCATGGGGTCACAAAGAGTCAGACAAGACTGAGGGACTGAACTGAACTGAACTGAGATGCTGTATCAACTCCTTGATAGTATCTCAGGTGTTTGCTCTCTTCTTATCCATTTGTACAGATGAGCTCCCTGAGACACAAGGAGATTCATGTTTATCCTAGTAAAGGGTGGAACTATTATTCAACCTGTAAAGCCTGACTTGTGCATAAATACAGTTAACCAGTAAACCATGTTGCTAAGTGAAAGTTGCTCGGTTGTGTCTGATTCTTTCCGACCTCCTGGACTGTAGCCTGCCAGGCTCCTCTGTCCATGAAATTTTCCAGGCCAGCATACTGAAGTGGGCAGCCTATCCCTTCTCTAGGGTATCTTCCCGTTCCTGGGATCAAACCCAGGTCTTCTGCATTGCAGGAGGATTCTTTACTGTCTGAGCCACCAGGGAAGCTCTGGCTTTTAAGAAAAGATCTCAGAAAACTGAACCTGAAAGCACTGCTGTTCATCTAATAATTTTCTATTAACTTTATATAAAGTATATTTTATGTCATCCATGTGAATAATTTAAACATTTTCAAGGATATTTTTCCTGGTTAAAATATAGGAAATTCTCATGGAAAATTAGTCAGTGACATCTCCTAAACTTAACATATTTATCTTCTCATAGACTGAGAGTCTTTATTCTTCAAAGGAATTCTCATTACTGTGACCATTGAGCCAAGTGTGAAGTCAGCATAAAACTTCGTAATATCCTTTAGAAGTAGAATAATTTAATTCAATAAAGGTTCTAGTCTAGTTATTTTTTCTCTTTCACAGTGAGGAAGTAGTAAACAAAAGTCCAAACCAGTCTCATTACGAGCTTATCACAATATACTTATTTGAACCACATTCAGTCCTGCTTTTTTCTAAAGTCTTCCATTTAAATATCATTTTTATTGCTGCAGAAGTATGTAGAAAAAATATTGCCTGAACTTAACTAAAACCAGGTGATGTTTCACAAGACTTGTGTATCATGATATTCTCTGTAGACATTGAAAATCTGTTAGAACAATGGAAGAATATGACCAAAGAAGATGAGAATGTTGAACTAGGTGCCAGATATTTTCCTATAAATGATCTCATGTTTATCACAACTCTAAGATACATGCATTTCCTTCCTTTTTTTCTTTTGACTGTTTTATTTTTTATTTTTTTTTCTTTTCAAAGTTTTATTTTATTTTTATTTCTTTTTTTTTGTTTTTTTTTGTTTTTTTTTTGTATTTATTTATTTTTTTACACGAACTCCCAAACATGAGCCCCCCTCCCACCTCCCACCCCACATCTTCCCTCCATATCATCCCCATACACCAGCCCCAAGCATCCTGCATCCTGCATTGAACATAGACTGGCAATTCATTTCTTACATGATAGTATACATATTTTTTTACACGAACTCCCAAACATGAACCCCCCTCCCACCTCCCACCCCACATCTTCCCTCCAGATCATCCCCATACACCAGCCCCAAGCATCCTGCATCCTGCATTGAACATAGACTGGCAATTCATTTCTTACATGATAGTATACATATTTCAATGCTATTCTCCCAAATCATCCCTCCCTCTCCCTCTCCCTCTCCTTCTCCCTCAGAGTCCATAAGTCCGCTCTACACATCTGTATCTCTTTTGCTGTCTTGCATACAGGGTCCTCATTACCATCTTTCTAAATTCCATATATATGTGTTAGTATACTGTATTGGTGTTTTTCTTTCTGGCTTACTTCACTCTGTATAATTGGTTCCAGTTTCATCCATCTTATTAGAACTGATTCAAATGTATTCTTTTTAATGGCTGAGTAATACTCCATTGTGTATATATACCACAGCTTTCTTATCCATTCATCCGCTGATGGACATCTAGGTTGTTTCCATGTCCTGGCTATTATAAACAGTGCTGCAATGAACATTGGGGTACATGTGTCTCTTTCTATTCTGGTTTCCTCGGTGTGTATGCCCAGCAGTGGGATTGCTGGGTCATAAGGCAGTTCTATTTGCAATTTCTTAAGGAATCTCCACACTGTTCTCCATAGTGGCTGTACTAGTTTGCATTCCCACCAACAGTGTAAAAGGGTTCCCTTTTCTCCACACCCTCTCCAGCATTTATTGCTTGCAGACTTTTGGATCGCAGCCATTCTGACTGGTGTGAAGTGGTATCTCATTGTGGTCTTGATTTGCATTTCTCTGATAATGAGTGACGTTGAGCATCTTTTCATGTGTTTGTTAGCCATCCGTATGTCTTCTTTGGAGAAATGTCTATTTAGTTCTTTGGCCCATTTTTTGATTGGGTCGTTTATTTTTCTGGAATTGAGCTGTATAAGTTGCTTGTATATTTTTGAGATTAGTTGTTTGTCAGTTGCTTCATTTGCTATTATTTTCTCCCATTCAGAGGGTTGTCTTTTCACCTTGCTTATAGTTTCCTTTGTTGTGCAGAAGCTTTTAATTTTAATTAGATCCCATTTGTTTATATTTGCTTTTATTTCCAGTATTCTGGGAGGCGGATCATTGAGGATCCTGCTGTGATTTATGTCGGAGAGTGTTTTGCCTATGTTCTCCTCTAGGAGTTTTATAGTTTCTGGTCTTACATTTAGATCTTTAATCCATTTTGAGTTTATTTTTGTGTGTGGTGTTAGAAAGTGATCTAGTTTCATTCTTTTACAAGTGGTTGACCAGTTTTCCCAGCACCACTTGTTAAAGAGATTGTCTTTACTCCATTGTATATTCTTGCCTCCTTTGTCAAAGATAAGGTGTCCATATGTGTGTGGATTTATCTCTGGGCTTTCTATTTTGTTCCATTGATCTATATTTCTGTCTTTGTGCCAGTACCACACTGTCTTGATGACTGTGGCTTTGTAGTAGAGCCTGAAGTCAGGTAAGTTGATTCCTCCAGTTCCATTCTTCTTTCTCAAAATTGCTTTGGCTATTCGAGGTTTTTTGTATTTCCATACAAATCTTGAAATTATTTGTTCTAGTTCTGTGAAAAATACCGCTGGTAGCTTGATAGGGATTGCATTGAATCTGTAGATTGCTTTGGGTAATATATTCATTTTCACTATATTGATTCTTCCAATCCATGAACATGGTATATTTCTCCATCTATTAGTGTCCTCTTTGATTTCTTTCATCAGTGTTTTATAGTTTTCTATATATAAGTCTTTAGTTTCTTTAGGTAGATATATTCCTAAGTATTTTATTCTTTTCGTTGCAATGGTGAATGGAATTGTTTCCTTAATTTCGTTTTCTACTTTCTCATTATTAGTGTATAGGAATGCAAGGGATTTCTGTGTGTTGATTTTATATCCTGCAACTTTACTATATTCATTGATTAGCTCTAGTAATTTTCTGGTGGAGTCTTTAGGGTTTTCTATGTAGAGGATCATGTCATCTGCAAACAGTGAGAGTTTTACTTCTTCTTTTCCAATTTGGATTCCTTTTATTTCTTTTTCTGCTCTGATTGCTGTGGCCAAAACTTCCAGAACTATGTTGAATAGTAGCGGTGAAAGTGGACATCCTTGTCTTGTTCCTGACTTTAGGGGAAATGCTTTCAATTTTTCACCATTGAGGATAATGTTTGCTGTGGGTTTGTCATATATAGCTTTTATTATGTTGAGGTATGTTCCTTCTATTCCTGCTTTCTGGAGAGTTTTTATCATAAATGGATGTTGAATTTTATCAAAGGCCTTCTCTGCATCTATTGAGATAATCATATGGCATTTATTTTTCAATTTGTTAATGTGGTGAATTACATTGATTGATTTGCGAATATTGAAGAATCCTTGCATTCCTGGGATAAAGCCTACTTGGTCATGGTGTATGATCTTTTTAATGTGTTGTTGGATTCTGATTGCTAGAATTTTGTTGAGGATTTTTGCATCTATGTTCATCAGTGATATTGGCCTGTAGTTTTCTTTTTTTGTGGCATCTTTGTCAGGTTTTGGTATTAGGGTGATGGTGGCCTCATAGAATGAGTTTGGAAGTTTACCTTCCTCTGCAATTTTCTGGAAGAGTTTGAGTAGGATAGGTGTTAGCTCTTCTCGAAATTTTTGGTAGAATTCAGCTGTGAAGCCGTCTGGACCTGGGCTTTTGTTTGCTGGAAGATTTCTGATTACAGTTTCAATTTCCGTGCTTGTGATGGGTCTGTTAAGATTTTCTATTTCTTCCTGGTTCAGTTTTGGAAAGTTGTATTTTTCTAAGAATTTGTCCATTTCTTCCACGTTGTCCAATTTATTGGCATATAATTGCTGATAGTAGTCTCTTATGATTCTTTGTATTTCTGTGTTGTCTGTTGTGATCTCTCCATTTTCATTTCTGATTTTATTGATTTGATTTTTCTCCCTTTGTTTCTTGATGAGTCTGGCTAATGGTTTGTCAATTTTATTTATCTTTTCAAAAAACCAGCTTTTGGCTTTGTTGATTTTTGCTATGGTCTCTTTTGTTTCTTTTGCATTTATTTCTGCCCTAATTTTTAAGATTTCTTTCCTTCTACTAACTCTGGGGTTCTCCATTTCTTCCTTTTCTAGTTGCTTTAGGTGTAGAGTTAGGTTATTTATTTGACTTTTTTCTTGTTTCCTGAGGTATGCCTGTATTGCTATGAACTTTCCTCTTAGCACTGCTTTTATAGTGTCCCACAGGTTTTGGGTTGTTGTGTTTTCATTTTCATTCATTTCTATGCACATTTTGATTTCTTTTTTGATTTCTTCTGTGATTTGTTGGTTATTCAGAAGCGTATTGTTCAGCCTCCAAATGTTGGAATTTTTAATAGTTTTTCTCCTGTAATTGAGATCTAATCTTAATGCATTATGGTCAGAAAAGATGCTTGGAATGATTTCGATTTTTTTGAATTTATCAAGGTTAGATTTATGTCCCAGGATGTGATCTATCCTGGAGAAGGTTCCGTGAGCACTTGAGAAAAAGGTGAAATTCATTGTTTTGGGGTGAAATGTCCTATAGATATCAATTAGGTCTAACTGGTCTATTGTATCATTTAAAGTTTGCGTTTCTTTGTTAATTTTCTGGTTAGTTGATCTGTCCATAGGTGTGAGTGGGGTATTAAAGTCTCCCACTATTATTGTGTTATTGTCAATTTCCCCTTTCATACTTGTTAGCATTTGTCTTACATATTGCGGTGCTCCTATGTTGGGTGCATATATATTTATAATTGTTATATCTTCTTCTTGGATTGATCCTTTGATCATTATGTAGTGGCCTTCTTTGTCTCTTTTCACAGCCTTTGCTTTAAAGTCTATTTTATCAGCTATGAGTATTGCCACTCCTGCTTTCTTTTGGTCTCTATTTGCATGATATATCTTTTTCCAGCCTTTCACTTTCAGTCTGTTTATGTCCCTTGTTTTGAGGTGGGTTTCTTGTAGACAGCATATACAAGGGTCTTGTTTTTGTATCCATTCAGCCAGTCTTTGTCTTTTGGTTGGGGCATTCAACCCATTTACGTTTAAGGTAATTATTGAGAAGTATGATCCCGTTGCCATTTACTTTATTGTTTTGGGTTCGGGTTTATACACCCTTTTTGTTTCCTGTCTAGAGAATATCCTTTAGCATTTGTTGGAGAGCTGGTTTGGTGGTGCTGAATTCTCTCAGCTTTTGCTTGTCTGTAAAGCTTCTGATTTCTCCTTCGTATTTGAAAGAGATCCTTGCTGGGTACAGTAATCTGGGCTGTAGGTTTTTTTCGTTCAACACTTTAAGTATGTCTTGCCATTCCCTCCTGGCCTGAAGAGTTTCTATTGAAAGATCAGCTGTTATCCTTATGGGAATCCCCTTGTGTGTTATTTGTTGTTTTCCCCTTGCTGCTTTTAATAGTTGTTCTTTGTGTTTGATCTTTGTTAATTTGATTAATATGTGTCTTGGCGTGTTTCGCCTTGGGTTTATCCTATTTGGAACTCTCTGGGTTTCTTGGACTTGGTTGGCTATTTCCTTCCCCATTTTAGGGAAGTTTTCAACTATTATCTCCTCAAGGATTTTCTCATGGTCTTTCTTTTTGTCTTCTTCTTCTGGGACTCCTATAATTCGAATGTTGGAGCGTTTCATATTGTCCTGGAGGTCTCTGAGATTGTCCTCATTTCTTTTAATTCGTTTTTCTCTATTCCTCTCTGATTCATTTATTTCTACCATTCTATCTTCTATTTCACTAATCCTATCTTCTGCCTCCGTTATTCTACTATTTGTTGCCTCCAGAGTGTTCCTGATCTCATTTATTGCATTATTTATTGTACAATGACTCTTTTTTATTTCTTCTAAGTCCTTGTTAAACCTTTCTTGCATCTTCTCAATCCTTGTCTCCAGGCTATTTATCTGTGATTCCATTTTTATTTCAAGATTTTGGATCATTTTCACTATCAATATTCGGAATTCTTTCTCAGGTAGATTCCCTATCTCTTCCTCTTTTGTTTGGTTTGGTGGACATTTCTCCTGTTCCTTTACCTGCTGAGTATTCCTCTGTCTCTTCATCTTGGTTATATTGCTGTGTTTGGGGTGGCCTTTCTATATTTTGGGAATTTGTGGAGTTCTCTTTATTATGGAGTTTCCTCACTGTGGGTAGGGTTGTATCTGTGGCTTGTCAAGGTTTCTTGGTGAGGGAGGCTTGTGCTGGAGTTCTGGTGGGTGGAGCTGGATTTCTTCTCTCTGGAGTGCAATGGAGTGACCAGTAATAGGTTATGAGACGTCAGTGGTTTTGGAGTAACTTTGAGCTTCCTGTATATTGAAGCTCAGGGATGTGTTCTTCTGTTGCTGGAGAATTTGCGTGGTATGTCTTCCTCTGGAACTTGTTGGCCCTTGGGTGGTGCTTGGTTTCAGTATATATATGGAGGTGTTTGATTAGCTCCTATTTATTAATGTTCCGTGGATTCAGGAGTTCTCTGATATTCTCAGGGTTTGGACTTAAGCCTCCTGCTTCTGGTTTTCAGTTTTATTTTTACAGTAGCCTCAAGACGTCTCCATCTATACAGCACCGATGATAAAACATCTAGGTTAAAGGTGAAAAGTTTCTCCACCTTGAGGGACACCCAGAGAGGTTCTCTGAGTTACATGGAGAAGAGAAGAGGGAGGGGTTAGTTAGAGGTGACTGGAATGAGATGAGGTGGGATTAAAAGAGGAGAGAGCAAGCTAGCCAGTAATCACTTCCTTATGTGCGCTCCACAGTCTGGACCGCTCAGAGGTATTCACAGGGTTATACAGGGTAGAGAAGAGGGAGGAAGTAGACAGAGGTGGCTAGGAGGATAAAAGAGGGAAATGAAAAGGAGAGAGACAGATCCAGCCAGTAACCAGTTCCTTAAGTGTTCTCCCCCATCTAGAACACACAGAGATTCACAGAGTTGGGTAGAGAAGAGAAGGGGGAGAGAAGAGACAGAGTCCTCTTGGTGGATAAAAAGCAGAGTCCAAAGGAGGAGAGAGTGGTCAAGCCAGTAATCTCACTCTCAGGTAAAACTGGGTAGTGAAATTTGGGTTTTTAAAAGTACAGAATTGACAACAAAAACCAAAAAGCAAAGATTAAAAATCTAGAGTAAAAAAAAAAAAAAAGTTTTTTTAAGTAATAAAAGAAAAATAAAAATCTACAGTAGAGGTTGGATTTTCAAAAATACAATATTAAAGAAAGGAAGAAGAAAGGGAAAAAAAGCCACAATAATTATTAAAACAACAGTAACAACAACCTCACTAAAACTATAAATGGCGTTTGCTTTAAAACATAGGGTTTATAGAAATAAAAATTAAAGGAGAAATATAGGACTTAACAATTTTAAAAAGTTAGAAAAAAAAAGAAGATGAAAAAGAAAAGAAGAAAATGCAACCACACAACAACATCAACAAAAAACAACAACAACAAAACTGAAAAAAAAAGGAAAAAAAAAAAGAATGACTGTAAAAATAGTAAAGATATGTCTGACCCTTTCTCTGGTGTTGTGGGCTGTGTGGGGTCAGTTCCAAGGCGCTTCCTTTTTTTTTTTTTTTTTTTAACTTCTGTTTGCTGGTCTCTTCAGTGTCTGATTTCTGTCCTGTCACAGAGGGGGTGGTGATGGACACATTTTTTTGTTTGTTTGCTTTCTCAGGCTCACTTGTTCAGTTGAGCTGTGGGGAGGGATGGATGCTGCAAACAAATAACACTATCGTGTGCCTGCAGTGTCTCAGCCCAGCTGGACCTGACCCTGCTCATGGCGCACAAACCGCTCAGGCTGTACATTGCTCCACTGGGAACCGTCTGAGGTCGGCCCTAGGCTGCAGGCCCTTCCTTGATCTAAGCCACTCAGGTTCGGCGCTCAGGTAGCCTTCAGCGGTGCAGGTTCTGTTGTGACTGCATTTTGTGCCCTTCCCAGGTCCGAGTAGCTCAGGTATTTGGCGAGGACGGTAGCTGCGACTTGTTGCCTTTCCCTTATCTGCCGCTCAGTTTTCTGGGTGTACCGCTGGCATCTCTTGTGAGGTGGATAGTGACTGTCCAGAACCCCCAGCAGTCTTAGTTTGCAATTTGGTAGGTAAAGTCTCTCCAGGGCTGCGATCGCCCCCTTCCAGCCCTTCCGGCTCTGGCTGCCTGCCACCGGCGGGGGATGGTCTGCAGCCGGCTAGTTCTTTTCCGCCCTTTGATCCATGTGCAGACCTGGCGGTGTCTTATGTTTGAGCTTTCCGCGTGGAAGCTATCCCACAGTCTGGTTTGCTAGCCGCAGTTAGTTCATTCTGGTTACGCGCGGCGGGACGCTCCTGCCCGATTCTGAAAGCACCGCAGCCCGCGCCTGCCGCGCCTCCCTGCCCCGCCCCCACTGGGTAATGGCGGACGCAGGCGTTTGTGCTGCTTTTCCGCTGGGCGAGTTACTGTTGGGCTTGTAATCTGTTGGTTTTAATTATTCATTTATTTTTCCTTCCTGTTATATTGCCCTCTGTGTTTACAAGGCTCGCCACAGACTCGGCAGGGAGAGTGTTTCCTGGCATCTGGAAACTTCTCTTCTTAAGCTTCCCTTCCCGGGACGGGCTTCCCTTCCAGGGACGGAGCTCCCTCCCCACCTCCTTTGTCTCTTTTTTTTCGGCTTTTATATTTTTTCCCCTACCTGCTTTTGAAGTCAATGCTCTGTTTTTCTGGGTGCCTGATGTCCTCTGCCAGCATTCAGAAGTTGTTTTGTGGAGTTTGCTCAGCCTTGAGATGTTCTTTTGATGAATCTCTTAACCAGTTCCAATCCCCGGGTCCCCAGGGGGCATGCTGGTTCTCAAAACAGGTTTTGGTGTTCTCACAATAATAGCATTCCAGGCTTGAGTGATGAGAGTCGCTGCACTGTCTCAGCAGGGAAAGGAGGGAAAGCTTTGCAAAGGGGACTGAAGGCATTTAAGAAAAGCTCCCAGAGCTCCGAACGACTCGACCAGAGCAGGACAGGGCCAGGCATCAGCCTCGGCACGAGGTAAAGAACAAGAAACCTGCAGACGAGTATCCAGAAGCTGGGCTCCAAATAAGAGCGCTGCGCCGATCATTTCCTTCCTTTTTGCAATCAATGCAACTAAGATACAAAGAGGAAAAATACAACCCATAACCTGTTAGAAACAAATTCAGGACCAGGTGTGGGAATACCTGTTGGAGAGTTGAAGCTTTCTCCAGTTTTGTGCCAGATAGTCTACAAGCATATAAGTAACTTCTAAAATCTTCAAGGAAAAGAGAAATGAGAGGGGAAAATGGCTTAAAGAATCAGGAGCATTGAAGTTATTTTCAAAGCCAAAAGAGAGACACAAATGGAGAGAACAAATGTGTGGAGACCAAGGGTGGAAAGGGTTGGTGGTGGGATGGATTGGGAGATTGGGAAGGCATACATACACTGAAAATGCAAACTGAGTGTTAGTCTCTCAGTTGTATCTGACTCTTTGTGACCACCATGAACTGTAGCCCGCCAGCCATTGCAGGTGGATTCTTTACCATCTGAGCCACAAGGGAAGCCCATATATACACTACTATGTATAAAATAGATTAACAATCCACCTGCCAATGGGTTTGATTCCTGGATCAGGAAGATCCTCTGAAGAAGAAAATGGGAACTCACTCCAGCAGTATTGCTTGGAAATTCTATGGACAGAGGAGCCTGGCAGGCTCTAGTCCATGGGGTCACAAAAGAGTCAGACATGATATAATGACTCAACAACAACAATCTTGTATTAAGCAACAGAGTAAATACAATTGCAATGGATCTTAGACTTCCTTTCCTTTCCTAATGTGGGACTACCTACTGCTGCTGCTGCTGCTAAGTCACTTCAGTCGTGTCCGACTCTGTGCGACCCCATAGACAGCAGCCCATCAGGCTCCCCCGTCCCTAGGATTCTCCAGGCAAGAACACTGGAGTGGGTGGGACTACCTACAATATCATTATAAAAAGATGGTCAAACAGTCTCAGTCCAGGAAAGTGTGTTCAATTTTTAAGCAGATAATAGCTATTGAGAACTTCAGTTCAGTCACTCAGTCATGTCCCCGACTCTTTGTGACCCCATGAATCGCAGCACGCCAGGCCTCCCTGTCCATCACCAACTCCCGGAGTTCACTCAAACTCACGTCCATCGAGTCAGTGATGCCATCCAGCCATCTCATCCTCTGTCGTACCCTTCTCCTCCTGCCCCCAATCCCTCCCAGCATCAGAGTCTTTCCAATGAGTCAACTCTTCGCATGAGGTGGCCAAAGTACTGGAGTTTCAGCTTTAGCATCATTCCTTCCAAAGAACACCCAGGGCTGATCTCTTTCAGAATGGACTTGTTGGATCTCCTTGCAGTCCAAGGCATTCTCAAGACCAAAACCAATAGAGTACTGTAAAGTAAAATAAAGTAAAATGGAAGCTCTTAAAAAAAAAAAAAGTTCAAAAGCAGCAATTCTTACCCCTTTTCAAATGGCATAGCCTCCTTCCACTAAGATAAAAGTGGCTTAGAAATTTAAAGAGAACTTTGTAGTTTAAAAGAAAAATGTAGAAGGTAAAAAACCTTTCTCAGATTGTGGATTGTACATATGGTTGGAAATATTCGGGTCATGAGTCCTCTAAATGCCCATAGTTTACTATTGACTACTTATTTAGTGTCCCAGGGAGGAGAGTACACACTGTCTCTCCGCCATCCTTGGAGGATCCCTCAGGGGACTGAGTCAGTTCTTAAAAAAGAAAGTATGTTTTTTTGCAAGTAGCTATAGAGAATTGTAGGCACCCTGTGGGGGGAGGGGAGAATAGTAGAGCCTTTAAATGAGATAATCTGGAAGTTTACTATATTACTACAATTTTAAACAATGTTACTGTAAGATATTTAACATTTTACTCTGAACAGAGATTACATGCTCATAGAGCATTGTTTTCAATGTTGATGCAACGATTATAAAACAGACAACAACAAAAAATCTCATTCCAAGCTAGAGAGAACAGTTTGAAAATTTCCCAAAGTTGCTAACTAACCACATTCTCTGACCATAGTAACATAACACTAGAATATAAATTGTGTGTTAGTCACTCAGTCGTGTCTGACTCTTTGTGACTCCATGGACTCCTCTGTCCATAGGATTCTCAAGGCAAGAATACTGGAATGGACTGCCATTTCCTTCTCCAAGAATATACATTTAAGCTTAATTAAAAAGTAATTACCTAAACTTTAAAATACAATTTTCTTGATTGCAGAAGAAAGATAATTTCCAAATTACACAAACCGACGACTCATTTTGTTTTAGAACATTGCATGTAAAAATTTATGAGATGCAGTTGAGAGTATTTGGGCAGTGATGGACATAAAGTTTAATAGTAAATTGTTAGTAATACCGTCTAATTTGAGCTTTCCACAATGATGGAAATGTTCTCTTCACTGTTCGATGTTGTAGCCACTAGAAATGCATATTACTGAGTATTTGAAATATGATTAATGGAACTGAAGAACTGAATTTTATGAGGAAAACACACAGTGAAAATGCTTATTTTATTCAACATGAAATAATAAGCACTCAGCTCCAAAAGTTTTTTTTTAAGTCATCAACATTTTAAATTAAAAATTACTTAAACTTAGAAGTACATTAGAATTTGTAAGTAAATCCAAATTCAGGCAAGATATTTCAGAAAAAGAGAAGACACAGCTGAAGTCACACATCAAGAATAAGAATAACATTAAATTCAGTGAAGCTTTTTAAAGGATAAAAGGACAATTTCTTCCAATACACTGGGAAATTGTCAATAAATATGGCAGTTGTCTTTCAGTGCTGTGCCGGGCTGTTGTTTCAGTCACATCCGACTCTGTGTGACACAGTGAACTGTAGCCCACCAGGCTCCTCTGTCCCTGGGATTCTCCAGGCAAGGATACTGGAGTGGATTGCCATTCCCTTACTCTAGGGGATCTTCCTGACCCAGGGATCGAACCAGCAAGTCTTGGGTCTAACCTGCATTGGCTGGCGGGTTCTTTACCATTAGTGCCACTTGGGAAGCCCAGCTGAAGGCAATTGTCTAGGAAAGTATAAATTATGAAAGTTGACTTGAAAATGTATTTGTATCAATTAACCATTTAAAATGCTAAAATAAGTACCAGACCAGATTTTTTTGAATAGGTTGTTTAGGTATGTAGCGTGTCCCATAGCATTAACAAAGATTAAATCTTCCTAGAACTAATTTTGAAAGCTAAAAATGGTTTGATATGCACTCTTAACATACTATACAAAAAATGAACTATTATATTTAATGTAAGGCATGGGGGGACATTCCTGAAAAAAAATCTCAGGATTTCACACAGCACAATGAAATGCCACCAACAAATTGTACTTGCACTTGAAATGCAAGAATGACTAACATTTTAGAAGAAGTATCTTTATTAAATACAATACACTGAAGTTTAAGATAATTTATTTTTTTAAAAGCTGTAATCATCTTAATTGATTTGATGAAATTTAACATCTGTTCCCTGTTCTCAAAGTATTTATTAACTAGTGTTGTCTAAATTATATTTCTTCTAACATGAGTGAGAATTACCAATTCGGACCAACAATAGACGTCAATTTTAGTTGTAGAATTCTATGGTGGTGCTTTCCAATGGTTATAACAATGGTAATGATGTTCTCTGCATTGTCACATAGGATAGACACTAGAAAGATGTGGCTATTAATTAGTTGAAATGCAGTTGTAGAACTACATTTTACATTTTATTAATTATTAAATAATTTAAATATAAATTTGAATATAGCACAAAGATAGTGGATACTGCCTAAAAAGCTCAACCCCAGGTACAGATTTCCTAAGTTCATGATATAGTTAGGGAATGCCAGTTAAGCTGAACATGAACTGTGCTATGTCTTATGGAAATAGGAGTGGTAGGATAGATCGCACTCCTTCAATCATGAGACTAGCCTTCAATTTGTCTCAATATAAGCAACAGTATTATTAAGAGTACTCATAGATATCGTTTACATGTTGATCTTCTGAATCAGTTCTAATAAGATGGATGAAACTGGAACCGATTATACAGAGTGAAGTAAGCCAGAAAGAAAAACACCAATACAGTATACTAACACATATATATGGAATTTAGAAAGATGGTAATGAGGACTCTGTATGCAAGACAGCAAAAGAGACACAGATGTGTAGAGTGGACTTTTGGACTCTGAGGGAGAGGGAGAGGGTTGGATGATTTGGGAGAATAGCATTGAAATATGTATACTATCATGTAAGAAACGAATCGTCAGTCTATGTTCGATGCAGGATGCAGGATATTTGGGGCTGGTGTATGGGGATAATCCGGAGGGTTGATGTGGGATGGGAGGTGGAAGGGGAGGGTTCATGTTTGGGAATTCATGTACACCCGTGGTGGATTCATGTCAATGTATGCCAAAACCAATACAGTACTGTAAAGTAAAATAAAGTAAAAAAAAATAATAAATAAAGTTTAAAAAAATATGTAAAATTTAAAAATAAAAATATAAACAGAAATTTATTTTGAATTTTATATGAGTAAAATTCCACTAGAATGAAAGTTGCTTAAAGTCTGGGTCTTTCCTTTGTTCACTGCTCCAGGTTCTTACTTGTTGTAGTTTAGTCACTCTGCTGCTGCTAAGTCGCTTCAGTCGTGTCCGACTCTCCCTCGTCCCTGGGATTCTCCAGGCAAGGACACTGGAGTGGGTTGCCATTCCTTTCTCCAGTGCATGAAAGTGAAAAGTGAAAGGGAAGTTGCCCAGTCGTGTCTGACCCTTAGCGACCCCATGGACTGCAGCCCACCAGGCTCCTCTATCCATGGGATTTTCCAGGCAGGAGTACTGGAGTGGGGTGCCGTTGCCTTCTCCACTCAGTCATGTCCAAGTCTTTGAGATCCCATGCACTGTAGCCCAGTTTACTGTAAAGTCAGACTTTCTCTACTGCTCAATATGAAGTTTTTCCTCAAGCATAAAACTCAAAAAAGTTTATTTACATATTTATTTTTATTGATGAACTTACAATGTTGTGTTAGTTTCTGGTGGGACAGCACAATGAATCAGTTTTGGGTTTTTTTTTTTCAGAATTTTTTTTCTCATATATTATTTCAAAATGTTGAGTGTAATTTCCTGTGCTATAGAGTAGACTCTTGTTATCTATATGTGTGTGTGCGTGTGTAGTCACTAAGTCATATCTGATTCTTTTGTGACTCCATGGACCATAGCCTTCCAGGCTCCACTGTCCATGGCATTTCCTAGGCAAGTATACTGGAGTGGGTTCCCATCTCATTCTCCAGGAAATCTTCTCCACCCAGGGATTGAACCCATGTTGCCTTCACTGCAGGCAGATTCTATACTGCTGCACCACAGGACTTTCCTGAGGATGTGATGCATCACCAACTCAATAGAGATGAATTTGAGGAGACTCAGGGAGATATTGCAGGACAGAGGAACCTGGCAGGATACAGTCCATGGGATCACAAAGAGTTAGACATGACTTAGCTACTGAACAACAACAGTAGGTCCTTGCTTAAAATGGGGTATAGAACACAGAGGACATTCATTCACTCTTTGAGAAAGAGCAAAAAGGAAAGAAAGAAAAAGGAAAGAAAAAAAAGGGAGGTACAGAGGCAGAATGAAGAAAGAATCTTTTTTCCTATGTTTTTATACTGTTGGATTATGACATTGGTATTAAATTATATGATTATATTGATAAGGTAAATAATGAAAGAAAAGATAAAATGAGATTTCCTTACCCTTAAGCTGTGTATAAGTTATGTCTGTTAGGCCAACACAAGATCGCGCCAAACATTTAATAATAAGGTGTTCTGGAGGTATTAAATGATCTTTTAACATTTTTACAAAAGCAAATATATTTCAGGACTCCCACTGCTATTAATTACCATTTTTAAGTTTTTCTAGTTGAAGTGATTTGCAAATCAAAGGGAAATATAATGTATTTAATATTATTGCTGTTTTTGAGTGTTACAGGTCAACAGAATTGCCAAATACTGAAATGGGAAAGAAAGAGAATGGAAGGCATAATTAACAAGTCAGTTGGAGAGATCGGTGATCCTTGGAGACAAGAAGGTAGACACCATGAAGGTCAAAGTGACTGCAAATCCATGATCTGTAAACTATAGTGTAGGGGGAAAAGGGTGTGCTTCAGAGTTAGATTCACTTGGATTCTTATGGAGTCTTTCTGTGCCAAGTACTGATTTTGCGATGCCTAGCTTCACCATCTGTAAATTTTTGTGATAATAATACATACCAGAATGGTATAGCTGTTAAATCAAGTACTGGTCTAAATCACTGACATTGTCTGATACATAGACATCACTTAAAAGAAATACAGATTCCAACATAGATACCATTTTTCCATGTTTGTTACCTCCCTACTCTTTTAGCAAAATGATTTATCCCTTGTTCAAATAACATTTTGCATGATTGCACCAAGACAGTTTCCTTTCCAAATAAACCTCAAACCAATAGTCCATTGAAACAGCAGTGTTAATTATCTTAGGAATATCATCAGTTCAGTTCAGTTCAGTCTCTCAGTCGTGTCCGACTCTTTGTGACCCCATGAATCACAGCATGCCAGGCCTCCCTGTCCATCACCAACTCCCGGAGTTCACTCAGACTCACGTCCATCGAGTCCGTGATGCCATCCAGCCATCTCATCCTCGGTCGTCCCCTTCTCCTCCTGCCCCCAATCCCTCCCAGCATCAGAGTCTTTTCCAATGAGTTAACTCTTCGCATGAGGTGGCTGAAGTACTGGAGTTTCAGCTTTAGCATCATTCCTTCCAAAGAAGTCCCAGGGCTGATCTCCTTCAGAATGGACTGGTTTTCTTCAGCACTCTGCCTTTTTCACAGTCCAACTCTCACATCCATACATGACCACTGGAAAAACCATAGCCATGACTAGATGGACCTTTGTTGGCAAAGTAATGTCTTTGCTTTTGAATATGCTATCTAGGTCGGTCATAACTTTCCTTCCAAGGAATAAGCGTCTTTTAATTTCATGGCTGCAGTCACCATCTGCAGTGATTTTGGAGACCCCAAAATAAAGTCTGACACTGTTTCCACTGTTACTTCTCAGCAAAGTTCTATCTATCCTGAATTCTTTTGAAGAATTTATATTTTGACCTTGACAGACTCTTGCATTATTCCTCCACAGTTCTTGATTGATCATAGGGAAATGTAGGTTGGGCTGTAAAAATGAAAGATCATGTAAGACTAAGGAAACATTCTAACCCAATTTCTATTTACACTCATTTTCTAAAAATGGAATGAAAAATGTAGAATGCCAAGGTTTTATTTTTAAAATAGGTTTTAATGGAAATAAGGAGAATGTTGTGTGATAACATCTCATTAAAAGAGGAAACTTAAATATTAAAAATGATACTGAGTGATCCCTTATAAGCTCTTGTATCTCCTTTTCTGGGGATGACAGGAGGGAAAAAATAGAATACATTTCTGTGTTTGATTCTGGGATGCTCTGTTTCATTTCACTCTAGACTCAGTTTTGTTTTAAATTGACAGTGTAGCCTAGCTTCATAGTGCATTTCTTCCAAAAGCTGTGTACTGAAACAGCATTGCAGTATTGATACATTTTACATCGTTGATGGTGTGATTGTATAATTAGAAGAACTGTGAAGAAATCTTTCACACTTCTGCCCTGGTTGAAGAAATAAACAGCTCCATGGGATAAATCTTTAAAACATTAAAGGATTTTAAAAATAAGTGTTGTGTTGGTGATTCATGCACCCCATAATAATTTGGATTACATTTATCATTTAGTTATGCAGATTGATACTTGAGTAAACAATAGCTTCCTCAGAGAAAGGCTGAGAAATTTCTTGACTTACTCTTCTCAAAATATAATGTATATCTAAATCACCTGGACAGCTAATAAAAGTCATATTACAGGCCCCACACCCTGATGTTCAGTTTTAATAGATAAAATATGGGCCTATGTATCTGCATTCTGAATAAACCCGTAGGCTTATTGTATCTCCTATTTAGTAGTTAGAAATATCCATTCTTTCCCTTATTCAGCATTTATTGAAGGTCAACTGTGAGACTATTTCTAGACATTTTCAAGATGAATTAGACATATTTCCTATCCATCAGTAGGTCAGTGTGATGAGAAAGGAATAAAATTTTTTAAAAAGTGAAATCCATTCTGGCAGAATGTACACTAAGTATTATGGAACTGTAGGGCATATCATGTAACCTAGCCTGAAACCCAAGGATGATTCTTATTATATGCCTTTTCTGAGCTGTAAAATTAAAAGTTTCAGAAGGAAGTTAGACTGCAGAACCTGAGGACATATACTACAGAGAGAGCATAAGCAGTGAGAAAAGAAGCAAAATGGAATGTTCATGAAGCTATGACAGGTTACTGTGGCCCTGACTTTTCATGGGGAAAACAAAAATCATAGGAGATAAGACTGAAAAAGAGGAAGAAACAAGTTTGTAGATAAGGCTTAAACCATATTGTGGTGCTTTAACTTTATGCTAAGGAGATAGCACATGGATTTTAAGGTGGAAAATGGTATGATTAGATTTAGAGGTAAAGGATGTATTTCTCTCCTTGAGAATCGTATGGCCTCAGAAATCAACTTTATCTCTATAGGATGCATTGCCTTTATCCTTGAGGAAATCCAGAGTTTAGGAATAGAGAAATATATTCTTGGCATTAGACCAATGCCAAGGAGGTGTACCAAGGACTCAGGAAAAAAAATAAATACAGTGAGAGTTATCTTAGTAATTTTTTTTTATAAGGAAGTTGGGACTGTGAATTCTGAGTTCCAAGGCTGATCTTTAGAAATATCTATTTTAAGGACTGGAACATTTAAAGAGCAGGGTATCTCTCTCACGGTTGGCATGTGTAGGAGGAGTGTGTTTTGTATATTCTATATGATCTGAGCAGGATCACTCAAGTCATCACAAGCATAGGATGATCATAATTGAAATTAACCTTTTGGTTTCTTCCTATTAAGGATGTTCCTTTTGGTTGGCATTATNAACTCTTCGCATGAGGTGGCTGAAGTACTGGAGTTTCAGCTTTAGCATCATTCCTTCCAAAGAAGTCCCAGGGCTGATCTCCTTCAGAATGGACTGGTTTTCTTCAGCACTCTGCCTTTTTCACAGTCCAACTCTCACATCCATACATGACCACTGGAAAAACCATAGCCATGACTAGATGGACCTTTGTTGGCAAAGTAATGTCTTTGCTTTTGAATATGCTATCTAGGTCGGTCATAACTTTCCTTCCAAGGAATAAGCGTCTTTTAATTTCATGGCTGCAGTCACCATCTGCAGTGATTTTGGAGACCCCAAAATAAAGTCTGACACTGTTTCCACTGTTACTTCTCAGCAAAGTTCTATCTATCCTGAATTCTTTTGAAGAATTTATATTTTGACCTTGACAGACTCTTGCATTATTCCTCCACAGTTCTTGATTGATCATAGGGAAATGTAGGTTGGGCTGTAAAAATGAAAGATCATGTAAGACTAAGGAAACATTCTAACCCAATTTCTATTTACACTCATTTTCTAAAAATGGAATGAAAAATGTAGAATGCCAAGGTTTTATTTTTAAAATAGGTTTTAATGGAAATAAGGAGAATGTTGTGTGATAACATCTCATTAAAAGAGGAAACTTAAATATTAAAAATGATACTGAGTGATCCCTTATAAGCTCTTGTATCTCCTTTTCTGGGGATGACAGGAGGGAAAAAATAGAATACATTTCTGTGTTTGATTCTGGGATGCTCTGTTTCATTTCACTCTAGACTCAGTTTTGTTTTAAATTGACAGTGTAGCCTAGCTTCATAGTGCATTTCTTCCAAAAGCTGTGTACTGAAACAGCATTGCAGTATTGATACATTTTACATCGTTGATGGTGTGATTGTATAATTAGAAGAACTGTGAAGAAATCTTTCACACTTCTGCCCTGGTTGAAGAAATAAACAGCTCCATGGGATAAATCTTTAAAACATTAAAGGATTTTAAAAATAAGTGTTGTGTTGGTGATTCATGCACCCCATAATAATTTGGATTACATTTATCATTTAGTTATGCAGATTGATACTTGAGTAAACAATAGCTTCCTCAGAGAAAGGCTGAGAAATTTCTTGACTTACTCTTCTCAAAATATAATGTATATCTAAATCACCTGGACAGCTAATAAAAGTCATATTACAGGCCCCACACCCTGATGTTCAGTTTTAATAGATAAAATATGGGCCTATGTATCTGCATTCTGAATAAACCCGTAGGCTTATTGTATCTCCTATTTAGTAGTTAGAAATATCCATTCTTTCCCTTATTCAGCATTTATTGAAGGTCAACTGTGAGACTATTTCTAGACATTTTCAAGATGAATTAGACATATTTCCTATCCATCAGTAGGTCAGTGTGATGAGAAAGGAATAAAATTTTTTAAAAAGTGAAATCCATTCTGGCAGAATGTACACTAAGTATTATGGAACTGTAGGGCATATCATGTAACCTAGCCTGAAACCCAAGGATGATTCTTATTATATGCCTTTTCTGAGCTGTAAAATTAAAAGTTTCAGAAGGAAGTTAGACTGCAGAACCTGAGGACATATACTACAGAGAGAGCATAAGCAGTGAGAAAAGAAGCAAAATGGAATGTTCATGAAGCTATGACAGGTTACTGTGGCCCTGACTTTTCATGGGGAAAACAAAAATCATAGGAGATAAGACTGAAAAAGAGGAAGAAACAAGTTTGTAGATAAGGCTTAAACCATATTGTGGTGCTTTAACTTTATGCTAAGGAGATAGCACATGGATTTTAAGGTGGAAAATGGTATGATTAGATTTAGAGGTAAAGGATGTATTTCTCTCCTTGAGAATCGTATGGCCTCAGAAATCAACTTTATCTCTATAGGATGCATTGCCTTTATCCTTGAGGAAATCCAGAGTTTAGGAATAGAGAAATATATTCTTGGCATTAGACCAATGCCAAGGAGGTGTACCAAGGACTCAGGAAAAAAAATAAATACAGTGAGAGTTATCTTAGTAATTTTTTTTTATAAGGAAGTTGGGACTGTGAATTCTGAGTTCCAAGGCTGATCTTTAGAAATATCTATTTTAAGGACTGGAACATTTAAAGAGCAGGGTATCTCTCTCACGGTTGGCATGTGTAGGAGGAGTGTGTTTTGTATATTCTATATGATCTGAGCAGGATCACTCAAGTCATCACAAGCATAGGATGATCATAATTGAAATTAACCTTTTGGTTTCTTCCTATTAAGGATGTTCCTTTTGGTTGGCATTATAAAATGCTTACCATATGAAAGTACCTTCTTTTGATGTTGCTACAGTGATCATAGAAAAATATAACTTTTCTCAGTGAACTAAATCAAGCAAATTATAGTGAGGGCTACAAAGAAGAAAATTACATGTTGTCATCAATTTAGGCAGTAGGGTATTAATTTTAATAAAAACTTTCCCTGTTAATTTTGTCAGTCATTCTCTGTGTGTCACCATCAGATGACTACCCATCCCAATGGACTAGATAGGCTCACATTAAAAGTTTTATTCTTGGGCAAAAGTTTTCCAAGAGCTAGCATAGAATTCATTGTTCTCATTCATTTGCTAAAAACATAATGAAAGTGACACATAATCAACTCAAAGCTGTTGAGAGAGCATTTGAAAAAACTCTGACAGTGCACTGTATCTCAGACTTCATATGCTACAGAGTCCCCTGTGAAGGCTGTTTAACATAGAAATGCTCAAGTCTCCATCTCTTGCCGTCTCAAGAGGCACCTAAATTTTTAGTGCATTTCTGGTGCACTCCAAAGATTAAGAATCAGATTCACAAAAGACCAAAGCCTTCCAGCATCAATTCAGAGAACTGTTTTAAAATGTTATAGCAAGAACGCCTTTCTGCTGCATGCCTTAACATGACAATGTATAAAATGTTAAATTCTTTTTAAACTTTGCAAATCATCTAGAAGATCAGAATTTACAAAGATGAAAAGATAGTAACTAACATGTTTAAACCACTCAATATAGTAAAGGATAAGTTAATTTTAAAAAAGTAACTGTAGTCTCACATGAGAATCCAAAATGCAAATCAACTTATGCTTCTTGTGTAAGAAATGAGATTATGCCTATGCAAACTTTGAAAGTGGTAGATCTATATGGAAAAAATTAAGCAGGTATGTATTGAACTAATATATTCCTCAAATGTAAAAAACAAAAAGGTGCTAAAAATTATGCTATGGGGAGAAAAAGAACAGAAAGCCTTTGCCTCTAAAACTGGATTTTGATTCTCTGGACCCATTGGTTTGTTGCTGTTGTTCTAGTTAAGCTTGTATTACCTGAAAGAAAAAAAACACACACACACACATTCTGCAAGCAAGAATATGGTTAAGTTTTTGAAGGTTGGCCCAAAGAAAACTCAGTGTCTGTGTGCAGGGCACACATTTCACATTTTAAAATATAATTTAGTTTTTTTAGAAAGGGTTCTTTCACAATACATAAACTTTTCTCAGTAATATGGTGAAATTTCCACCTGTCTCCTCAGAAATAGTTCATTAAATAAGAGAATTCATTTTAAAGAAAGTCTGCAGCAACCTGTGACATCTGGTGTATCTGGTGATCCTGCTGTCAACAAGCCATGTTATCATCAAGTTAGTAATTGGCCATGGACCGATTCCTTTAACCTGATGAGGTTTACATAATCTGAATCCAATCATCAGGGCATTGAAAACAGAAGGGACAAGAGGGACGAGAAAGTGAATACTCCACAGTTCTTAATTTTTGCTCAGCTCAGAAAGTTAGTCTCCTGTCAGAATCTTGGAGATCTGCGCCTCCTCAGGGTTACTGCAGACTTTGAGCCTCTGCTCTTTCGATGTCATCGTGCAGCTCTCAAACAAATGCAGAGGACAGCTTTCCAAATGCTTTGAAACATGTGGAGTCTGAAACTTTGCTAAAACTTGAAAATGTCAGAATGATTTCCCCCAGGCCTGCAAATGCTCTCTTTTTCTCTGCTGCAGAGAAATGCAGCCAGCTCTACATTTACATTGGAATGACCAGTACGAAAATATACCTGACAGTGTGCTTGAGACTGCTGAGACAAGAGGCATGGTGGACCAAAGCATCAGTTTAATGTTGGAAGAGTTCAACTCTGAAAGCTGATTCGCATATTCTATGTGACCTGAGTGATGGTCTCTCGTCCCTTTCCCTCATCTGAAAATGGTGATGATATATATCTTGATAGATTCTCATGATGACTAAGTGTTGAAATTCTTATAAAGCATTTGAAAAAATGTCTAAAAATAGTTATCTATGAGTAAGAAAAGACATAGCCAGAATCATTCTAGGTAAGTTTACTGATCACCTTGTTTATGTAATAGAGGTGGCAAGTTATATCAAAATTCTCTGTGAGCATCTGTAACATTTTGAGGAACATTTTAGAAGGCCATAGAGAATCTCTAGTTTATATAGAGGTATAATTAAGCCCTGAGGAATAGCAGAGGAAGCCAACTCTGTCATATGTAGAGATTTCCAAGAAGTTTGGGAGGACTATAAATTTGCAGTGACAAAAAAATGACACAATTAAGTCACTTTCTCTCAACTGTATTGAGAATTGCAGAGAAGATAGAAAGATAGAATGTTAGAAATATTCAGGATTCGAGCACTGACATTGCTCGTTTTTCCAAATGATTATAAAAGATCAAACAAAAGCAACATCATTGATACTGTTACAAGAGTATAGTTGAAGCCCCCAAAAAAGGTATTAAGAAAATTGATTATTAAAACTTGAAATTTGGAGGCAGAACTTTTGAGAAAAGTCAGCAGTAGCTAATATTTGACTGTGCATGTGGGTGACTTCTGTAAAGAGTTGCAGGATCTTGAGTTAACGAGATGAAGACAGAGCCACACTTGGGTCAGCCCACCGCAGCCTTCAATGGCTATAGATTTTATCAGAATGGTAAATAATGGTATTAAGGAAAGATAACAAGATTGTGCAGATATATGTCAATGGATATCACAAATCTCAAGAAAGGGTTCTTAACACCAGGTTATAATTTGACAACAACCATCTATCATCATTACCTCCAATAAAATTTTCATCAGTGATGAGAGAAACTAAACTGAATGGAGTTAGCACACTGTGGGAGAGTTGAGTATGTAGGAAAGTTTGTTGACCGTGAAAGGGTCATTCCAGAGGACAAAGGGAAGAATTAGAAGGGAACAGTGAGAAAAATGGAGTAGGGAGAGAAAGCACAGAAAATATGGGAATAAGTTTACAAGAAAAGACAGGTGTCAAGAATAAAGGAATTTAAAGTGGTACCTGAGGATGGGGTATGTGACTACTGTAGGATGGCTTGATCTCCAAGATCCTGGAACAAGTCTTTTGGTATTTTTCAGTCGCTCGGTCATGTCTGACTCTTTGCCATCCCATGGACTGCAGCACACCAGGCTTCCCTGTCCTTCACCATTTCCCAGAGCTTGCTAAAATTCATGTCCACTGAATTAGTGGTGCCAACCATCTCATCCTCTGTCATCCCCTTCTCTTCCTCTCTTCAGTCTTTCCCAGTGTCAGGGTCTTTTCTAATGAGTCAACTCTTTGCGTAAGGTGATCAAAGTACTGGAGCTTCAATTTCAGTATCAGTCTTTCCAGTGAATATTCAGGGTTGATTTCCTTTAGGATTGACTGGTTGGATCTCCTTACAGTCCAAGGGACTCTTTAAGAGTCTTCTCCAACACTATAGTTTACAAGCATCAGTTCTTCAGTGCTCAGCCTTCTTAATGGTTCAAGTCTCACATCCTACATGACTACTGGAAAAACCACAGCTTTGACTAGACAGGCTTTTGTCAACAAAATAATGCCTCAACTTTGCCTTTTAATATGCTGTCTAGGTTTGTCATAGCTTTTCTTCCATGGAGCAAGCATCTTTTAATTTCATGACTGCAGTCCCCACCTGCAATAATTTGGGAGGTGAATAAGAAAGTCTGTCACTGATTCCATTGTTTCCCCATCTCTTTGCCATGAAATGATAATTCTGGTTTCTTTTTTTTCCCAGTGTTTATGCAGTCCAGGTGGTACAGATGGCTTGTTAGTTGGAAGTGTATTGTGTTAGTTACTACATTGTGGAGTCAAATATTCTAATTACAGGTCTTCCTGAAGTGCCTACTAGCTGTGCAACTTTAAGAAGTTACTTAATTTCCCGTAGTCTTGGTTTCATCATCTATAAGATGATCATTGTAGTAGGTTCATCATGGAGCTGTAGGATTGAATGTCATTATGTATATTATATATATATATAAATTAAGATCATGGCATAAAATAAGCACTCACTAAATGGGTTTGGCTATTACTATTGCTATTTTTGTATGTATAGAAGATGATGCCATTTACTTAAGATTCAAAACAGGACAGTTAATAAAAACTATACTGTCTTACTCATAATCAGCAGAATTGATTTTAGCTTATAGAACACTCACCTCAAAATAGAAAAACAAGGAGACTGTGCAGAGAGACAAGATTCAGGTTTATTTTAAAGATCCCATCTCTGTGAAGCCTAGCCACCTTTGCAGAGGAGAGCTTAGTGAGGGTCAGGGAAAGGGGTGCAAAGGACATTTCTTAGTTTTCGAGATTGTTCCCTTTATCTATTTCTGCAAAACAAACCACATTGAATCTGATGGTATTAAAAACAACATTTAAAAAAATAGTGTTACTCATAGTTCTGGGGTTGATCTTAGTCAAGTTTCTCTCCCTTAGGATCACTCATGTCACCAAAGTCAGACAGTGTCTAGAATTCGAGTCATCTCAAAGTCTTTTTTTAAATCAACTTTTTGTTAGATAACAATTTTATATTTATGATTTTTTTTCAAAGATGGTAAACAGTTCCTCATACCCAGGTTCCATTCCTATTACATCTTACATTAGTAGAGTACTTTTATCACAGGTAATGAATCGATATTGATATATTAGTATCAACTAAAGTGCTGAACTATCATGTGTTCAGATCTTCTCTGCTAAGTCGCTTCAGTCGTATCCGACTCTGTGCGACCCCATAGATGGCAGCTCACCAGACTCCCCCATCCCTGGAATTCTCCAGGCAAGAACACTGGAGTGGGTTGCCATTTCCTTCTCCAATGCATAAAAGTGAAAGGTGAAAGTGAAGTTGCTCAGTCGTGTCCGACTCTTAGCAACCCCATAGACCGCAGCCTACCAGGCTCCTCCGTCCATGGGATTTTCCAGGCAAGAGTACTGGAGTAGGGTGCCATTGCCTTCTCCATCAGACCTTCTCAGTTTTATCCTAATGTCCTTTTTCCTGTTTGAGCATTTCATTCTAGATAACACATTACATTGCATACACGGTCATGTCTCCTTAAACTCCTCTTTGCCTCAAGAGTTTCTCAGACTTCCTTAACTTTCGATGACCTTGTAATTTTCAAGAATTGTTGGTTGGGTGTTTTTGTATAATACGCTTAAGTTGTGATTTGTTTGATGTGTTTCTCATTATTAGACTGAGGTAACATGTTTTGAGGGTGAAACTACAGAGATTAAGTGCCATTCTCATCACAAAATGTCAAAGGTGTATATTACCAGTGTGACTTCCCATTGTTGATGTTACCTTTGTTCATTTTCTGGTTTTGCTATAATGAATTATGACAAACTTTAGAAGCTTAAGAAACAAGAAAATATGACCTTCTGTTTCTATAGTTTACAAGTCCAGCATTGGTCTTACTGGGCTAAAATCAAGATGTCACGGGAGCTGTATTTTTTCTCGTAGGCTCTGGGGTAGCATGTTTTCTTGCCATTCCTCCTTCTAGAGGCTTTCCTTATTTCTGGACTCCTAGCCTCTTTCCCCCACCTTCACATTCAGCAGTGCCATACTCCTCAGTGCCTTTATTCACAGTCACATTTTCTTCTGACTTTCCTCTTCTGTCTCCTTCTTCCATTTTTAAGGACCCTTGTGATTACATTAAGCCCATCTGAAGGTCAGCTGATTAGGAAACTTAATTCCAACTGCAGCCTTAATTTTCCTTTGCCATGTAGCATAACATATCCACGCGTTCCAGGGCCTACAACGTATACATCACAGAGGCCAGTATGCTTCCTACCAGTTTAATCTTGATCATCTGCTTGAGGTATGTTTTCCCCTCCCTTTCATTATATACCCTCTGGAAGAAAGTCAGTGTGTGTAGTTCACACTTAAGGACTGGGAAATTATGATTTTATGTCCTCCTTAAGGGCAGAATATCTACATAAGTTACTTGAAAGTCATCTATTTTTCTCTTTCATTTATTACTAATCCCTAGTTATTTTTATGGACTCATGCATATTTGTTTTATACTGTGGATTATAGTATAATACTGCTTGGTTTACTTTGCTTCTCAAGTTTTTCCATTTTGGATATTGAGAACTCTTTGAGATGACTCCTGATTCCTTTGACTTATCCTCATAATTGTGGGATTTTTTTTTTCTTTTTCTTTTTTCTTTTTTAAGGCTTTCTTACTTTCTGGAATTATAAGATGCTCTAGTCTTGTTTATATACTTCCTGTGCCATTGTAAGAACCATCCTTTTCTCTTGTCTCTTTTACTGAGGTCCAAAGTCTAGGTGCTAGGTATTCTTGTTGCTAGTAGGGCATTATTATTTCTAGGGTCTTTCAGCTGACACAGCATGGAGGTACATATTTGTGCACTAACCTATGCATATGCACATGTTTTTATTTTTAGCTATCTATATCTATACTAACTATGAATTGATACTGAGGTCTCAACTCTAATCTACCTTTCTTTCCCTAATCTATAACTTCCCATTCCAACACTGAGAAAGCTTACTCCTACCATCCCCTAACATTTCCTTATTGCTTAGCTCCTGTGTACAAATAAAGTGGGTTCAGAATGACTAATACATATGCCCATGTGAAATAATTTTATCAACTAGACTACAGTACTTATGTACAGCTCTTTTTTCCTTTAGTAGAATATACTCTGCTAATTTCCAATGTTACTTAGCTCAGCAAATTGTTCTTCCATACCATTCAGTGAGATGGTTTCATATAGCTGTAATATAGTTAAATGTTCTGGTCACATTTAGCATTGCATCCCATGACTCCCCTAAACCCCTGAATAATCTCACAAATATTTACATACTTTGAGGTTCTCCGTTTGTGCTGCAAAGTTCTGTGAGTTTTGACAAATGCTTGATGTCCTGTGCTTACCATTAGAGAGTCTCACACAACAGTTTAATCACCCCCAGATTTCCTGTACTTCATCTATTGCAACCCCTATCTCTTGAACTCCTGACAACCCATGATGTATTTTTTTTTGTTACACTGCTTATTTGATTTATTTATTTTTTTTGTATTTATTTATTTTTTTACACGAACTCCCAAACATGATTCCCTCCAGATCATCCCCATACACCAGCCCCAAGCGTCCTGCATCCTGCATTGAACATAGACTGGCAATTCATTTCTTACATGATAGTATACAAATTTCAAAATGTTACATAGTTGGTATCATAGTTTATGGAGCTTTATCAGACTGTTCTTTTTAATTAATTTTTGGTGGATAATTGCTTTAGAGAATTCTACTATTTTCTGTCTTCTGTATGGCTCAGACTGGTTTATTTTACTAGCAATATGCATTTAAGATTCATTTATGTTCTGTATGGCTTGATAACTCATTTTTTATTGCTAAATTATATAGATATAGTTTACCTATTCACCTTTTATAGGACATCTTGGTTGCTTCCAGCTTGGGAAATTATTAATAAATTTGCCATAAACATCTGCAGGTTTTTGTACAGGCATAGGTTTTCAAATCTGGAGAAGGCAATGGCAACCCACTCCAGTACTCTTGCCTGGAAAATCCCATGGATGGAGGAGCCTGGTAGGCTACAGTCCATGGGGTCACTAAGAGTCAGACACAACTGAAGCAACTTAGCAGCAGCAGCAGGTTTTCAAATCAACTGAATAAATATATAGAAGCATGGTGGTAGGATTATATGCTAAGACTATATTTACTTTTGTAAGAAACTGCCAACCCATCTTCTAAGTCATTATACTATTTTATATCCCCATAGTAGTAAATGAGAGTTCTTGTTGTTCTTCATTTTAAAAATATTGGTATTGTCACTGTTTTCAGATTTTGGCCATTGTAATAGATATAGAGAATTATTTCACTGCTGTTTCAATTTGCAGTTCCCTAAAGGCAGGTGATGTGGAACCTTTTCAAGATACTTAGGTTGCCATTTTTGTATCTTCTTTGATGCGATGTCTGTTTATACCTTTTCAGTTCAGTTCAGTCACTCAGTCGTGTCCGACTCTTTGAGACTCCATGGACTACAACATGCCAGGCTTCCCTATCCATCACCAACTCCCAGAGTTTACTCAAACTCATTTCCATTGAGTCAGTGATGCATCCAACCATCTCATCCTCTGTCGTCCCCTTCTGCTCAATCTTTCCCATCATCAGGGTATTTTCAAATGAGTCAGTTCTTTGCGTCAGGGGCCAAAGTATTGGAGTTTCACCTTCAACATCAGTCCTTCCAATAAATATTCAGGACTGATTTCCTTTAAGATGGACAGGTTGGATCTCCTTGCAGTCCAAGGAACTCTCAAGAGTCTTCTCCAACACCTCAGTTCAAAAGCATCAATTCTTTGGTGCTCAGCTTTCTTCACAGTCCAACTCTCACATCCATACATGACTACTGGAAAAACCATGGCCTTGACTAGACGGATCTTTGTTGGCAAAGTAATGTCTCTGCTTTTTAATATGCTGTCTAGGTTGGCCATAACTTTTCTTCCAAGGAGTAAGCATCTTTTAATTTCATGGCTGCAATCACCATCTACAGTAATTTTGGAGCCCAGAAAAATAAAGTCAGCCATTGTTTCCACTGTTTCCCCATCTACTTGCCATGAAGTGATGGGACAAGATGCCATGATCTTAGTTTTATAATTACTGAGTGTTTTAGTTCTTGGTATATTTTGATTATAAATTTTTTATCAAATATGTGTTTTGCAAATATTTTCTCTTAGTGACTAATTTTTTCATTCTCTCAACAATGTCATTTTCAGAAAAGAAATTTTTAATGAAGTACGTCTTTATTTCTTTTCAGTTTCATGGATCATACTATTGGTATCATATTTGAAAGCTAATTGTTAGTTCAAGTTCATGTAGATACTATTTTATGTTTCCATCAGACATTTCATAACTTTGAATTTCACATTAAGGTATGTGACCCATTTTGAGTTAATTTTTTGTGAGATATAAGGTCTATGTTTAGGCAATTTTTTGCATATTTACTTGGAGTTGCTTTTGTTGAAAAGATGATTATTTCTCCATTAAATATTATCTGTATCATTATCAAAGATTAGTTAACTATGTTTGTGTGTATCTGTTTCAATGTTTATGTCTTATTTTTCTTCTAATGCTTCTATCCTGATTAATATAGCTTTATAATTGGTCTTGAAATCAAGTAGTATGAGATCTTCAACTTTGTTCTTTGATATTGTTATCTATCATAGGTCTTTTTTCTTTCCATATAAACTTTATTTTTTTTTGTATTTATTTATTTTTTTACACGAACTCCCAAACATGAACCCCCCTCCCACCTCCCACCCCACATCATCCCTCCAGATCATCCCCATACACCAAGTCTGCTGTTATCAAAGAAATAGCTTGCTGGGAATTTAACTAGAATGGCATTGAATCTACAGATCAAGTTGTGAATAAGTGATGTTTCAGCAACCTATATTACATAGTAATTCTAGAAATCCAACAGTGAGAGAAAACATTCTTGCATAGTTTTGATCTAGGAAGGAAAAAGTCCAGTTTCTGATCATTAGATATAATGCTATCTATATGATTTTTGTATACATTCTTTATGTGAAGAATGTAAAAGAAGCAGTAATCTTTTATTCATAGTTTTTTGAAGAATTTTTTTAAATTAAATATCTGCTGCTTGATAATTGTTGGCTGGAATCTCAGCCAGCTGCTGTCATTGGAGGACATACATGTAACTTCTGTATGTGGGCCTCTTCATTTCTCGGTAGCTGGTTTTTAAGGATAACCTCTCTAAGTGAAAGAACTGGTAGAAGCTGTCTCAGTTTAAATGGTCCTGCTTCAGTAGGCATGTGATATAAGTCTACTTTATTCCATTTATTAGAAACAAGTCACTAAAGTTGACTGACTAGAGTCAAAAAAGGGGGGGGGGATTAGATTTCATTTGTTGATATAACCGTGTCAAAGAATTTGTAAAAACACTTGAAATTTTTCCATTATCACTCACACGTCAAAGGTGGAAGTATTTGCATCAATACTTTCTGTAGAATGAAAATACTGACTGCTCTAGAATAGACTAGTGTGGTCTCATTTTATTTGTGGTTGGAGGCCTCTTAGCACAAGTACTCAGGCTAGTCTCTGTCTATGCTTTGCAAATCAGATGAGCCCTGGGCAACAGAGAAAATATAGCCATTAAACATTAAGATGCTGGAGAAGAAAGGTCGAGAAAGATAATGGAAGTAAAAGCCAAAGATTAAGGAAGGCTCCTTGGGAGTTTTGAATTCTGGTATTTTCAATATATTCTGGAATCTCTTCACCTAAAGAGAAAACTGAGCTATAATGCATAGTAATTCCTTTAATTGGAACTAAATTAATCTTTCAACTGTGTGACTATTAGACAATGATATTTAATTTATATATCTGATTTTATCAGACTGGTGATGGATATCTAAAATAACTAAAATTTCACTTCAATTGTATTTTTGTATACTTGGGAGTTCAATAAGAAGAAGAAAGAGAGAACTGCACCAAAACAAACAAACAAACAATTCAGGGTGAGGTGAAGAATAAGAAATGACTACTAGGATTGGGGGCTCCTTTTGGAGTGATGAAAATATTCTGGAACTGGAGTGGTGATGGTTTCACCAACACTGTTGACTAAATGTCACTTATGCTAAACTTTCTATCACATGTAGGTAAAATTTAAAGCTGCTGTTGTCAAAAGTTTCATGAACATGGAATAAGAGGTTACTCACATACTGCAGATGAAAGGGCTAAATGACATAATCATTTTGGGAAACATGTTAGCAGGGATTTGGTTTTTTTTTTTTTTTTGGCTAATATTTGTAATAGCCAAAACTTGGAAACAACTCAAATACCATTTATCAAGATGGTGGTTAAAAATTATTTTTATTCATAAGATAGAGCACTACTTAATAATAAAAAAAATCTAAGCCACATGTACATGCTACAACATACATGCATCTCAAAAACAGTATTTGAGTGAAAGAAACCAGACAAAAATATACTTTCTATATAGTATGTTTTATATGAAATTCAAAAACGTATTATCCGTAAAAATATGAGGAGAGAAATTTACCTGAAGGGTAGTACAAGTAAACCTTTTGGGATGATGGAGATATTCTATACTTTCATTGGGATACTTCTTATATGGTTCTATGTACATTCATGAAAATGCATAGGATTAAACTTTGAAGACTTCTATTTGCACAGACACAAATTTTGCCACAATGAAAACAAATGTTTATCTAGAATATGACCCCAATTTTTTTATTAAAAAGGTTTATTTTTACAATTTTCTCTAACAGTAGATATATGTAAGAATTTAGTTTTTTGTGTTTCAAATTTCATGATGTTTCTGTTTTAAAGAATACTATTTTAAGTAGAAATTAAGTTGCCAATTAAAACATAGCAATTTTAAATCTAGTTGTACTAAACAAGACTAAGTGGCCATGAAACAAGTATTAATCGATCAAAAAAAATTAGAAAAAGTTTTTATATTATGGTATTGTGGTGATGCTGTAGACAATTTGAATGTTTTCTTCCTTGAAGGGTATCAGATTTTGCTTAGTAAGAACAATTACTTCCCTGGTGGCTCAGAGGTTAAAGTGTCTGCCTCGAATGTGGGAGACCCGGGTTCGATCCCTGGGTCAGGAAGATCCCCTGGAGAAGGAAATGGCAATCCACTCCAGTATTCTTGCCTGGAGAATCCCATGGATGGAGAAGCCTAATAGGTTATAGTCCACGGGGTCGCAAAGAGTCGGACACGACTGCGCGACTTCACCTTCAGCTTCAATTAATTTTAACTTGTCAAACTGGGATGTGTGTGTGTGTGTGTGTGTGTGTGAATAGCTTTAGTTTTACTCATTTGAACATAGATTCGACAGCTCTCAGCCAAAGACATGTGGGAACCTCTATGTAGACTCTGTGCCCATCTCTCTGAGTTGCTTTCTGCTTTTGGTTCTCTGCTCAAAATTGTTTTCAGTAAATTCTGGCTACTTCAGTAACATCTCTGATATCTGCTCTCTCAACTTAGCAAGACTTCTGTGCTCTACTTAAACCCATCTTTGTGTAGCATAATCTAGAAAGAGATTGCTGCTGCTGCTGCTGCTGCTAAGTCACTTCAGTCATGTCCGACTCTGTGCGACCCCATAGACGGCAGCCCACCAGGCTTCCCCGTCCCTGGGATTCTCCAGGCAAGAACACTGGAGTGGGCTGCCATTTCCTTCTCAATGAATGAAAGTGAAAGTGAAGTCACTTAGTCATGTCCAACTCTTCACAGCCCATGGATTGCAGCCTAGCAGGCTCCTCCATCCATGGGATTTTCCAGGCAAGAGTACTGGAGTGGGGTGCCATTGCCTTCTATAGGCATAAAACAAGAGCAAATCTGGTGTGTCTCACTTCTCGAGAAGGATATATGTAAGCAGTTTTCTCTAGTATTTGGTCTGGTTTTATAGCTGTTTGCAGAAGCAGCAAGTCTAGTCTTCGTTAGGGACCTCATCATTTAGCTTTTACACTATATTGTAAATTGATAATAACTGGTATTTATAAAATATTTTTCTCCACTCTTAAAATATTTTGTTCCAAGATAATGCATATATGTCCCAATTTTTAGCTTTGGTGTGTGTGTGTTTAGGGGTGGGGGTGGGGGCTTCCCTGGTAGCTGAGCTGGTAAAGAATCTGTCTGCAATACAGGAGAACCCTGGTTTGATTCCTGGGTCAGGAAGGTCCACTGGAGAAGAGATAGGCTACCCACTCCAGTATTCTTGGGCTTCCCTGGTGGCTCAGCTGGTAAAGTATCCACCTGCAATGCCGGAGACCTGGATTTAACCCCTGGGTTGGGAAGATCCCCTGGAGAAGGGAACGGCTGCCTACTCCAGTATTCTGGCCTAGAGAATTCCATGGACTGTACGGTCCATGGGGTTGTAAAGAGTGACTGAGTGACTTTCACTTTTTATAGTATTTTTCATGAAGCATACTGTTGTTGGTTAAAAAGCAGTTTACAATTTAGAAACTCCTTGAAGGATAATAATTATATTCTATGGCAATAAAGTAGTAAAGATAGATATTAAATATTGGAGTGGTAAATTAGAAGAATTAGGATGATGAAAGAGGAGTAGGGTTACAGAGGGTGATATAAAGAAAACCTAGTGAAGAGGATATTATGTTTTGGAGGCTACACGCATGTGTGCATACTCAGTCACTCAGTCATGTCTGACTCTTTGCAATCCCATGGACTATAGCTCACCAGGCTCCTCTGTCCGTGGGATTTCTTAGGCAAGAATACTGGAGTTGATCACTATTTCCTCCTCCAGGGGATCTTTCCAACCCAGGGAATGAACCCAAGTCTCCTGTGTCTCCTGCATCGGCAGGCACATTCTTTACCACTTCACCACTTGGAAAGTCTGTAGAGGCTACTGCAGTCTCTAAATAACATAATGATGTGGAAATAGGGGAAAGTAGAGGGCAAAGGATAGAAAGGCTCTGCTGGTTTTATTTATTTATTTGCCACACTTCATTTCAAAAGCCTCTTTTTTATAAAGGTTGTAGAAATCTGAACATTGGCATAGAGTAAAATAGATTATTTCATCAAGGATAAAGAGAAATAAAATTTAGATCAAAGAATTAAAATCTAAAATCATGTTACAGGAGCCACAAATATAGCTATGAGATCAGGGATTTGGTTTTTTTTTTTTTTTTGGCTAATATTTGTAATAGCCAAAACTTGGAAACAACTCAAATACCATTTATCAAGATGGTGGTTAAAAATTATTTTTATTCATAAGATAGAGCACTACTTAATAATAAAAAAAATCTAAGCCACATGTACATGCTACAACATACATGCATCTCAAAAACAGTATTTGAGTGAAAGAAACCAGACAAAAATATACTTTCTATATAGTATGTTTTATATGAAATTCAAAAACGTATTATCCGTAAAAATATGAGGAGAGAAATTTACCTGAAGGGTAGTACAAGTAAACCTTTTGGGATGATGGAGATATTCTATACTTTCATTGGGATACTTCTTATATGGTTCTATGTACATTCATGAAAATGCATAGGATTAAACTTTGAAGACTTCTATTTGCACAGACACAAATTTTGCCACAATGAAAACAAATGTTTATCTAGAATATGACCCCAATTTTTTTATTAAAAAGGTTTATTTTTACAATTTTCTCTAACAGTAGATATATGTAAGAATTTAGTTTTTTGTGTTTCAAATTTCATGATGTTTCTGTTTTAAAGAATACTATTTTAAGTAGAAATTAAGTTGCCAATTAAAACATAGCAATTTTAAATCTAGTTGTACTAAACAAGACTAAGTGGCCATGAAACAAGTATTAATCGATCAAAAAAAATTAGAAAAAGTTTTTATATTATGGTATTGTGGTGATGCTGTAGACAATTTGAATGTTTTCTTCCTTGAAGGGTATCAGATTTTGCTTAGTAAGAACAATTACTTCCCTGGTGGCTCAGAGGTTAAAGTGTCTGCCTCGAATGTGGGAGACCCGGGTTCGATCCCTGGGTCAGGAAGATCCCCTGGAGAAGGAAATGGCAATCCACTCCAGTATTCTTGCCTGGAGAATCCCATGGATGGAGAAGCCTAATAGGTTATAGTCCACGGGGTCGCAAAGAGTCGGACACGACTGCGCGACTTCACCTTCAGCTTCAATTAATTTTAACTTGTCAAACTGGGATGTGTGTGTGTGTGTGTGTGTGTGTGAATAGCTTTAGTTTTACTCATTTGAACATAGATTCGACAGCTCTCAGCCAAAGACATGTGGGAACCTCTATGTAGACTCTGTGCCCATCTCTCTGAGTTGCTTTCTGCTTTTGGTTCTCTGCTCAAAATTGTTTTCAGTAAATTCTGGCTACTTCAGTAACATCTCTGATATCTGCTCTCTCAACTTAGCAAGACTTCTGTGCTCTACTTAAACCCATCTTTGTGTAGCATAATCTAGAAAGAGATTGCTGCTGCTGCTGCTGCTGCTAAGTCACTTCAGTCATGTCCGACTCTGTGCGACCCCATAGACGGCAGCCCACCAGGCTTCCCCGTCCCTGGGATTCTCCAGGCAAGAACACTGGAGTGGGCTGCCATTTCCTTCTCAATGAATGAAAGTGAAAGTGAAGTCACTTAGTCATGTCCAACTCTTCACAGCCCATGGATTGCAGCCTAGCAGGCTCCTCCATCCATGGGATTTTCCAGGCAAGAGTACTGGAGTGGGGTGCCATTGCCTTCTATAGGCATAAAACAAGAGCAAATCTGGTGTGTCTCACTTCTCGAGAAGGATATATGTAAGCAGTTTTCTCTAGTATTTGGTCTGGTTTTATAGCTGTTTGCAGAAGCAGCAAGTCTAGTCTTCGTTAGGGACCTCATCATTTAGCTTTTACACTATATTGTAAATTGATAATAACTGGTATTTATAAAATATTTTTCTCCACTCTTAAAATATTTTGTTCCAAGATAATGCATATATGTCCCAATTTTTAGCTTTGGTGTGTGTGTGTTTAGGGGTGGGGGTGGGGGCTTCCCTGGTAGCTGAGCTGGTAAAGAATCTGTCTGCAATACAGGAGAACCCTGGTTTGATTCCTGGGTCAGGAAGGTCCACTGGAGAAGAGATAGGCTACCCACTCCAGTATTCTTGGGCTTCCCTGGTGGCTCAGCTGGTAAAGTATCCACCTGCAATGCCGGAGACCTGGATTTAACCCCTGGGTTGGGAAGATCCCCTGGAGAAGGGAACGGCTGCCTACTCCAGTATTCTGGCCTAGAGAATTCCATGGACTGTACGGTCCATGGGGTTGTAAAGAGTGACTGAGTGACTTTCACTTTTTATAGTATTTTTCATGAAGCATACTGTTGTTGGTTAAAAAGCAGTTTACAATTTAGAAACTCCTTGAAGGATAATAATTATATTCTATGGCAATAAAGTAGTAAAGATAGATATTAAATATTGGAGTGGTAAATTAGAAGAATTAGGATGATGAAAGAGGAGTAGGGTTACAGAGGGTGATATAAAGAAAACCTAGTGAAGAGGATATTATGTTTTGGAGGCTACACGCATGTGTGCATACTCAGTCACTCAGTCATGTCTGACTCTTTGCAATCCCATGGACTATAGCTCACCAGGCTCCTCTGTCCGTGGGATTTCTTAGGCAAGAATACTGGAGTTGATCACTATTTCCTCCTCCAGGGGATCTTTCCAACCCAGGGAATGAACCCAAGTCTCCTGTGTCTCCTGCATCGGCAGGCACATTCTTTACCACTTCACCACTTGGAAAGTCTGTAGAGGCTACTGCAGTCTCTAAATAACATAATGATGTGGAAATAGGGGAAAGTAGAGGGCAAAGGATAGAAAGGCTCTGCTGGTTTTATTTATTTATTTGCCACACTTCATTTCAAAAGCCTCTTTTTTATAAAGGTTGTAGAAATCTGAACATTGGCATAGAGTAAAATAGATTATTTCATCAAGGATAAAGAGAAATAAAATTTAGATCAAAGAATTAAAATCTAAAATCATGTTACAGGAGCCACAAATATAGCTATGAGATTCCTAGGAATAAAGAAAAGTGAACACAGTATTTGTAATGCTGAAAAAGAACCTAGATGGAGAACAAACGAGTGAGAAAGTTTTTTCATCCCAACATCAAAGAAAGATTTCTCAAATGGATTCTTACAGAGGTAGCACATTTAATCATGTACTCTGATAGCACCTTTATATTAGAGACAGGCACACAGTTTGCTCAAGTAATGTAATTATATCTTCTGATACTCAGAGGTAGTATTCTTTCCTTTACAATTTATGTTGCTCATCCATTCCAACAGAAATATATTGACAAATATTAAGTTTTATTAGACAAAGATTGAATGGAATGGTATTTTTCATCTGCAATATTTTGTCATTATTGTAAATACTCTGGTTTTCTTTTTTGGCATATTCAGCCATATTAATTCTTCTGTGTGTACACCATGTTGATATATGACTGAATGACTGACTGAATGACTGGATGGATAAGTTGGGTGGACAAAAAAATACTAAAATTCTAGTAACTTCCTATGTAGGAAACAAAAATCTCTTCCTTGTAATGACAAAAATTCATGTACCAGTATGCTAGTTGGCCAAATGGGAGATTTAGGAGCAGTAATCTTCCAGAAAAATACTGGATCAAGGCTTATAATTGACCTTTTTGATATTTATTGTAGTTCAGTCTTCTCACTTCCTAGCTTTCTCTAGAGTCTGAAATGTTGGGACTATGCTAATCTCAACAGGAACTTTATAGCTTCAGCCTTCCCAGATAGAAGAGCATATTTGCATAGCATGAACTTTATATTGACTCTTATATTTCCTCAGATAAATGTCTCTGATATATTTAAAAATGAATAAAATCCATCTCACAAAAGTGAGGTGGAAAATTAAAGACAAATTTTTATTTTCATTACTTCTAAATTCCAAATGTACCATCTTGGTAGGGCATGAAAGTTTTAAAGCTTCTGACTCACATTTTTTTAAATTGTAATCCCTCACTGGGTAATCTTACATTGGGAAGGTAACAATGAATATAGATTTTAATTATCTTATTCATCAGTTCAGTTCAGTCGCTCAGTCGTGTCCAGCTCTTTGCGACTCCATGGACTACAGCACACCAGGCTTTCCTGTCCATCACCAACTCCTGGAGTTTACTCCAATTTCTGTCCATTGAGCCAGTGATGACATCCAATCATCTCATCCTCTGTCATCCCATTCTCTTTCTGCCTTCAATCTTTCAACATGTTCTTTATGTTACTGTTTATCACACATGAGTATGAGTAAAACCAATACAATATTGTAAAGTAAAAAAAAAAAAATTAAAAAAAAGGAAAAAATTAAATGACCACCCAAGGTAGAAATACCATAAAGAGATCAGGTAAAGGAGAAAGGTTTTAAAACGAAAGATTTTAGTAACTAAAAGATTTTTACCAACATTTTCATGTGCAGCTCTATTAAAAGACGTACTTAGATGCTCTCATGCTCATAATTCTAGAAGTTAGATGAAATGCTTATCAAAGCAAACTACAAAGCCATTTGTGTCATGACAAAGTGACAAGACTCATGGGAGAATGTCAGGAATTATCATCTAACATTAGAGTTGATGTTGTCCATGGCTGGATTAAATAACTGTGATTCAGTTCAGTTCAGTTCAGTTGCTCAGTTGTGTCTGACTCTTTGTGATCCCATGAATCGCAACATGCCAGGCCTCCCTGTCCATCACCATCTCCTGGAGTTCACTCAGACTCACGTCCATCGAGTCCGTAATGCCATCCAGCCATCTCATCCTCAGTCGTCCCCCTATCCTCCTGCCCCCAATCCCTCCCAGCATCAAAGTCTTTTCCAGTGAGTCAACTCTTCGCATGAGGTGGCCAAAGTACTGGAGTTTCAGCTTTAGCATCATTCCTTCCAAAGAAATCCCAGGGTTGATCTCCTTCTGATCCATTCCTTCTGAATGGACTGGTTGGATCTCCTTGCAGTCCAAGGGACTCTCAAAAGTCTTCTCCACCACCATAATTCTAAAGCATCAATTCTTCAGCGCTCAGCCTTCTTCACAGTCCAACTCTCACATCCATACATGACCACAGGAAAAACCATAACCTTGACTAGATGGACCTTAGTCAGCAAAGTAATGTCTCTGCTTTTGAATATGCTATCTAGGTTGGTCATAACTTTTCTTCCAAGCAGTAAGTGTCTTTTAATTTCATGGCTGCAATCACCATCTGCAGTGATTTTGTAGCCCCCCAAAATAAAGTCTGACACTGTTTCCGCTGTTTCCCCATCT